>JAFIRS010003932.1:0-108103 GCA_018342105.1 Gonioctena quinquepunctata | reverse complement strand
GGAATAAATTTGTTAAGTTGATTTATTGCATATTTATTTGCCTTCCCATACAAGCTAGGTAACATTTATTTAATTTTATTTATCTTTGACTTGTGTCTTTAGCAAGTCTGGCGCCCAACTCTTGAACTAGTCAAGTTAATTAATGTATAATTTTTTTAGTGGACAAATTTGATTAACTAGGAAAAGTCATTAATTGAACCTTACTCACGGCCTAACCGTATCCATCTGAGCAGCCTATCGGCAAAGTGATTTCACCTTCTTGAATTTGAATCATATAATTTAAAATCTGGGGTTCAAAAGTAAGGGGTGTTGCATAGGCTACCATGTTTACTTCCCCCTCCATCACCACCGCCCCCTCTATGCCCCACATCGTAAACGTCAAAGTTCTCGATGGGAAGCGTGTGCTCTTGCTGAACGATCTCCATGTTTTGATTGCAATCTACAGGGTGGTCGTTATTTATAATCTCTTGGCTAGCTGTCCTTATCAGTACTGCACCCCCCTTCTTTGGACTCCATTTCCTCTTCTGTGGAAACAATTTGGAAATTATATTCTTGTATTTCCATGACTTATTGGCATTGATGTTTCCATCGGATCTTTTGTGTGCATTGGTGAGCACCAGAATCAATTTGTAGTTTAGAATATCCTGTTCGGTGAAATTTGAGGGCTGCTTTTTAGTCAGAAGTTTTAAGGTATTATCTTCAACTGCTATAGGTTCCGTACCCATGAATAATTTCAATCCGTTCAGATGGATGCCATAACAGTCGGAATCAGGTAGCCGGGACATGTTCACCCTTCAACGTCCAAACTGCAACTGACACTCGCTGCCGCATCAGTCATGTTTATAGGAATACCAGTTGGTGAACACCTGTTCGTGAACACCTGTTCGTGAACAGGTGTTCGTGAACACCTGTCCGTGAACACCTGTTCGTGAACACCTGTTCGTGAACACCTGTTCGTGAACACCTGTTCAACAGGGCACAACCACCCCATCGAACCTCAGCTGAAATCTATATAACTAGTGATGTCATCGCTGTGACGTCAGTCTTCATGTTGGTGTACGAGGGTGAAGGTGTGCTCAACAGTCTGATAAACAAGCTCCCGTTTGAAGCTCATCTCCTAGGTGGCTATCAGTATTGTGGACGTAAGTTTCATATACCTATAGTATTTCGGTGCCATCGAATACAATTTTTTTTATTTCGGGGCTCTCGAATGCATTTAATTATTATTATTATTACAGCTGGAACGAGGTTACAAGAACGGTTAGCACGAGGCGATCCCGGTATCAATCCATTGGACGTTGCTTGCAAACATCACGACATTGCTTATTCGCCCCGGCAACACCCCTTCAACCATCCTCAATCTCAAATATGAGTATAGACCGCCACCCCACCTCGAACCTCAGCTGAAATCTATATAACTAGTGATGTCATCGCTGTGACGTCAGTCTTCATGTTGGTGTTCGAGGATTAGCCGTAAATAATATCGGAATCGTTCAATGTTTGAGGATCGCTCAACGTTCGCCTCTCTTACGAAATTCTTCCAAAGAAATGCCATCTCCATGATAATGATGTTGGTATCCGCGAGACAGGTCGATCCAGACAAATTGAATTTTTAGAGTATTGGAGGAGAATATTAGAGGGAGTCAGTGGTTAATAATATCAGAATCGTTCAATGTTCGAGGATCGTCCATCGTTCGCCTATCTTACGAAATTCTTTCATAGAATTGCCATCTTTATGATAATGATGTTGGTATCCGCGAGACAGGTCGATCCAGACAAATTGAATTTTTAGAGTATTGGAGGAGAATATTAGAGGGAGTCAGTGGCAAATAATATCAGAATCGTTCAATGTTCGAGGATTGTCCAATATTTACCTATCTTTCGGAACTCTCCCAAAGAAATCTCATATCCATGTAAATGATGTTGGTATCCGCGAGACAGGTCGATCCAGACAAATTGAATTTTCAGAGTATTGGAGGAGAATAAATCTGCAGGCGAACGTGGGGCTATCCCCGAACTCTCTCTCACAAATGTCGTCCTTTCGAAAAGTTGATATATATTTTTGTATTTACCCTGTTTGACGTTCATTGACGTAGGATTGCATTGGTCAGATGTCAACTTCCTAGTCCAAGCTTTTAGCCAATTACGGTTATATTCACTCGAGTCTGTGAAAATGGGGGGTTGCGCAAGGAGATTCATTTTTTACTATTTTTTTGTTTAAATCGTCTTGGGCTGTTCTAACACTTCTTGTTATAGCTCAGCTCCAGTCATGATGGGTCGAGGCGGGTTGATCTTTGACTCATTTTGATAATTTTCCCTAGATCTAGAGAATAATCACTATCTCCATCACTCTCTAACACACAGGCTCACATGGCAGTTTCATGTAGGATAATGCAAGAATTTCCCAGATTTCAGATACTTTTTTCTCGAAATAGTTATATTATGTTCCCCCACCCATAACTTTCCAGGCTAATAGTCACTCAACATTTTTTGCAAGCCATGTGAATGGTTGTCGTTATATACGTATGCATATGATTGTAAGCCGAAATAGCTCAGTTGGCAGAGCGTTAGACTCATAATCTAGAGGGCCCTGGTTCGAGTCCAGGTTTCGGCACAATATTCAATGAAAATTTAACAGCTGTAGAATTGAATAAAACCGAAATACTCTTTGAACAAATTTGGCTGAGTCCACCTCGAATACCTTTCTCGATAAAGAGGAGCATGTCAACATCTGTAAGAAGTTCAAGCTCCTGTTTGGTATGATACAACATACATTGCCAGGTACAGGAGTTCGAACTTCTTACAGATGTTGATATGCTTCTTTTTATCTATGATAATCGTGAAGGCTTCGAGGATAATCCAGATCGACTCCAAGAATATACCCTTTATCTGAGTCATCAGGTATATATGTGACGTCCATGTTGGGAACAACCCACTCGAAACTATATGTAGATTTGAATACAAATCTCTATCAACTATGGATTTTATTTTTTATTTTTTTCGAAGGTGTTCAGCGCACCATAGTTGGTTTTCAATGTTTGCAGAACTTATTCTCTTGTTTAATAGCATTGGACGCAAACATTTGGTTAGGTTGGGTTAATTTGGAAGAATACACTTTACAATGTTTTACTTTCTTATATATTCCAAACAATAATTTCCATTTTTCCCATATTGATTATTCTTCATTTATCATCCATAATGTGATACGTTGACATATGTCGCAGCGCTGCATTTTGGTTTTCCTATATCCCCATCTGAGAGAATTTTCAATGAAATAACATAACGATCGCCAACATCCTGTACATGTATAGGAAACATACATTTTGTGATATTTCTTGAACACACAGTTGCTCTGAAGATATACGTCTTATCTCTTTGGCGTCCGGAACAATAATGAGCCAATTGAACAGGGCAAAAGACTTAAGTAATTTTTTTTCACGAGCGCTTCCATATACAAGATGAAAAATGATGCTTTTCTCAAAAAACAAATCGGTAGGGTGTAAGGTTGAACGATAGTGACGTCACCTAGTGAATGATACAAGAACTAAATTCAGATGAAATGGAAAATATCCAACCTCTTTGTCATTGGGAAAAAATGAAGAAATTCGGTTGCGTAAAATGTCTGAGATTGACTGTACTATGAAAATTTTCGAATGATGAACAGAAACATAAAACTACGACGCAATTAATTTCTCAGAATCAGTGGGAGACATAATTCTCGGAATTGATTGTTTATTCAGGTGTTGGCATAAAGATATGGATTTCTGAGAAATTTGCGTACACCATTATCCAATTCTTGGAATTTTCCAATCGTTCGCTAATTCCGAGAAGCAATAGAGATGGGGAATTCTTAGAATCGGCACGCTCGAACCGTGGGAATATTTTGAACAGTCAAGGTCAAATTATGATGCAATCATTTGCTGCGAAAAGTATATTCAAACATATCAAACGTCAGCGTATGGAGAGACTGGCGGCTATCGCATGTTTTTTGTTAACGTTGAACGGTCATCTTTTTTCTTTTCATATATGGTTGAGTCCCAGACCCCCATGAATGCGTCAGACATCAGTGACATGCTCCAGAGACCGTTAATCGCCCCCCTCCAGGTGGGTCAGTCTCCCAATATTGAACATTGTGAAATTCTTAACCTAAACCGTTATACTTTTTTATATCAATGATTGAGCCCCCCAATGCGGCTTTTTCACATGCTAACCTCACATATATCAGAGCTCCGTAGTAGTCAATCGAGACCATTAAACATTCTAGTCGAGTCGGCCCCCATAACGGATAATGAAATTCCTAACCTAAAACCGTCATACTTTTTTCTATGAGTGACTGCGGCTGTCTCAGACCTTAGTGGCAACCTCCAGAGGCTGCTGAATATCCTACAGGTGGGGGGCTCCGCCCCCCATAACAGACATTTTTCCTACACTTAACCTACAACCGCTATATTTTTTCTATGAATGATCAGACCTCCGTAGTAGTCAACCGAGACCGTTAAACATTCTAGGCGGGTCGGCCCCCATAACATAAGTTTTTTCTCACTTGACCTACAACCTCTATATTTTTTCTACGAATTATTGGGTCCCCAATGCGGCTTCCACACATATCTCAACCCTCCGTAAGAGTCTCCCTATACCGATAACCACCTCAAGAGAGTCGGCCCCCATAACATAAGTTTTTTCTCACTTGACCTACAACCGACATATTTTTTCCTATGAATGATTGGACCCCCTTTAACGTTCTCATACATCTCAGACCTCCGTGAGAGACTCCCGATACCGCTGAAGAACCCAGTCGTTGCCCCCCATAACGACCATCTTGAAATTCCTAACCTACAACCGCTATATTTTTTCTATACATATCTGGGGCCCCCATGCGGCTTCCAGTTGTCACAGGCCTCCGTGGCAGCCTCCAGATACCACTGAAGAATCCAGTCGTTATCCCCCATGCAGACATCTTGAAATTCTAATCTCAGCCGCCATATTTTTTCTATACATGGCTGGGGCCCCCATAATGCCTCCAACCTGTCTCAGACCTCCGTGGTAGTCTACCGATGTTGATAAACACGCCCCAGGCCCCCATATAACGGACATCTTGAAATTCCCAACCTACAGCTGCCATTTTTTTTCCCATTGATAGGCGGCCATGTTTTTTTCTCTTAGCGGCAGCCATGTTTTTTCTATATATGGCACTCTGAGCGCAGATGGAACTGCGCTCAGACTGACATAGCATATCTACTCCGGTATTTTAACAAGTAAACAGCTACCCTTATCTTCTATGTCATTTATAGTCATTTCTCCTTAGTCCTCCGAAAACCCCCATTATCAGAACTACTTTATATAATAGATGAATTCCATCCGAATTTTCACTAATAAATGTAAGAACTTGATCTGCTGTCAAAACCTTGGATTTTTTCGGTTATATCCTTTAGATTTCATTTGAAAAAATGCTATTAACCGTGAAACATGGGAAATATCGGTGTTGTCATTGACTATCAGTGTAGATTTTAAAATAGAATATTTCATCCACAATGCATTTGAAGTAATTTTTTCGGACTGAAATAAAAAAATCAATTATAAACATAAACTAAATAAAAGAAAAATCTGATACCATACCAATTCCTGAAAGTACGATAAATAACATGGCCTCATCTATGGCTATAATTTTATTTTTCAATTTCCATTGAATGAATAGTTCGTATTTCTTGTCGTAAAAGGGTCTGTATTTCTCCGGCAATAAATTTTTGGTTGCTTTGGCTGTATTTTCTTTGATATTTTTTCGTAAATCGGTATTTATTTCCATTACATCTATAAGACGTACATAACACAAAGCAGCAATGACATTCACTGAATATAATGAAACACTGACAACAATATTCAATAAACGACAAAATATCAACAAATGCCATGCCTATTGTAAGAAGAAAAGTAGAAAGAAAATTCTAGGACCACGAACACATTTAAAAATCGGTTTTTAATTCAAATCAAATAAATTTTTTGTGAAAAATAAAATCTTGTATGCACCACGAATGTTACTAGATCCTTACGCTCTTCGGGCATCATTCATCCCTCGGGCCATAAGCTCACGGGCTGAATGTTACTCTCCCGGCGTTAATATGTATATAACATACTTGGTGCATAAATAACGATTTATTTCCTCCATTCATCTATATGAGTTCTTAATTAAGACTGGAATAGAAAATAAAATCTGAATGAAAATGCAAATTATCACTTTCAGATTTTGAAGTGAAACTTATTTGGACGAGTTGAGAGTAAAATTTCAAGGTTGAATTTGAATGCAATATTCTGATGTAAGGTTCTGAATTGTTTTCAACAAAACAGTTCTGGCGCAAAAAGGACGAAAGAACGGAAAATGGAAACTTGGCCAGAGAGAGAGAGAGAGAGAAAAAAAATGGAAAACAATGCTATATACGATGCCGGCTTCGTTTTTCATTAGTCGCTGTCAGCTACACAGATGATAGAAAGCATCGGTGGTTCAGCTCTACATGCTCGCCTGCCTAGAGGGTGGCCTGGGTTCGAATCCTGACCTATGCAAATCTTGTGATTTTGATGTAATTTTTTTGTCAATTCATGTTCATTTATTTTTCATTTCAATCAAATTTCTATCGATTATAAATGGGGTCAGGATTCTGAATACTTGAAAAACAAACGTCAAAAAACCCGTGCAATTCTGTCTTGTTATTGAATTGCATAAACGATTTTGCAGAGTAACGTTGAGTAATACTCTAAGAGTTGTTGGGAATAAACTACGTCAAAGTTGCTTTACGTTTTGAAACGTGTATCAATTTTGTCCATGATATAGTCGTCCTGAAAATCTCAATATAACGTTTGGGTTTGTTGTAGTGTGCGCGTAAGTTAATTGGCGCAAACCCATATAATAAAATTGTCTTTGTAAGAGCAAAACGCGAAAACGGCTGTAAGGATTTGGCAATATTTTTAAATGTTCGTAACAGCCCAAGTATGGTTTTTACGAAAAAAAAAATAGGAAAGGTACCAAAAAACTGGAAAATTCGGGAATATAAGAAAAATTTGGCCAACAAAAGGAATATCGACCAAGCTCTTAGAAAAGGTCCGATCAGCACAATGGTTTGTAACTCCAAGGGCCCGAGTTCAATCCTCGGACGTGTCCACACAAGAATCTTTTTTATTTTATTTTAATACTCAAGTCAATACAAAACATTTTTCGTTGTTTGTAATAGTCCGATTGAGGTTTTTAGGGAAAGAAAGGTTTTTAAGAAAAGTTGTTGGATTCGGGAAAAATTGAAAGGGTCATAACACAATTCGAGCGACAGATATGCGTAATTCTTTGGTCGTGAAAAAGTTTTCGGGGATATGTTATATACACATGTATTCATATACATATAAAGTGTCATACTCAAAGTATGCACCATATTTGAAACTTATTTATTGAGGGTTTTTCGACAAAAAGTTATTCCTGGTAAATGTTTGTGCATCCTTTTAAACTGAACATGCACCAACAAAATATAGAAAAGCACACGTAATATATATATATATATATATATATATGTATAATTTTGAGCAATTTTCGGTGTTGACAAAAGATAAAAATAACTTTGCACCAAAAACTTTTGAGAAATTTTTGGTTCTCAAAAAAAATTTACCATGGTTAACACAACAAGTGTGTAATTTGTAATATTAAAGGCTTTTTTAATGAACCGTCGTATACAGAATGTTGTCTTTCTATCGTTTTAGCAATTAGGATACTTTACTCTTGTCTCAAAATCAAATTTTTGAAGGCATCTCGTATATTACGTGTGTTTCACTATATTTTGTTGGTGCATGTTTAGTTTTAGGGGATGCTCAAACTTTTACCAGAAATAAGGATATACGTTGCCGTTACTGTTGGATTAAAGATCTTTCCCGATTGGTTAGCTAACAACGCGTTGAGCATAAAACTAAGAAATTTATTTTCGACATATTTCTGAATTATTTACAGAGTCCAGAGAAATTGGACAGTCAAACTGTTGACTATGGAAATTCGAATCATTACAAAATCTATTTTCCAAAATATAACCATGTCGAGTTCAAAGACTTTGTATATAAAGGAAAAGTTCCATGATCTATACATTGGAATACCAAAAACCTATACCTTTCAGCTCAAGCCCTTATTCAAATGCACGTACCATGATAGCCTTTCGTATTTAAATAGTGATCGAGGATTGGACTCATGGAATGGTTCGCAGAACAGATGCAATACATTGCAAAATTACTTGAAGGTGGAGTTCTTAGTATTATTCTCAGGTCTTTTATCCTATCCGTTTGGATTCGACTTCATATTTGCGAAAAGCCTTTCAAAAATGACGATTGAATCGTGGCCGACCATAATCACTTTATGGGGGATTTCAGTGTCAGCTACTTCATCATTAGGGATATCGCCAAACAAGACAGGGTGAGTCTTTCACCAATTAATAAGAAGAAATACATTTTTCCACACTACATGATGAGGACATGTACTTCAAATTCAATTCATTGACTCTATCAATGTATGGAGACAAGTTTGGATAAGTTGGTGGGAACGCTCATAGTGGAAGATCTCTGTAAATTAAAGCACAAATTTCTAAAATTGAACCATACATTTTAATTGTGTGGTAATCACAACCTTGTCGATTTTACTGAAAAATTGGAAACGGCAGTATTGCCAGATATCGGCAATTTCTACATTCACTTGAACGATTGCGATATTTACGGATCTTCTTCTATGCATTTTTTTTTCGAAAATTCCCGAGATTTAGGTTACAAAACTCACGGAATCAATTTGGCTTGGCATTATACCTCGCCTGGGTATACATTATCATGCATGTCAAAGTGCAGCAAGTGTAAACTGACAATTATCAAATTTGTTGATCTACTCTCCTCCATCGAGAAAGGGATTCATGTGGAATAGGTATATTCTTCAACAACCCCTTCAAATGCTTTTTATATTTGGACGTGAATAATCTCTGCGGAAGAGCCATGAGAAAGTATTCACCTTCCAGAGGTTCGAAAAATTTCATTACTTTGAACGGCCAAGAGATAATCGATACTTTGGACATTGGCCACATCCTCGGAATCCACTTAGCGCCCAACATCGAATGCCCCCGAGCTCAAAGTTACCAAAAGTAATAACCACCCTGTATAATAAGAAAATACGTCGTACATTACCACGTTTTGGAACTGGCATTGAAAAATGATCTTATTCTAATCTAAATGCATACAGATGAACAGTTCAATCTATCGATATGGCTACAGCCCTATAGGTATAGAGTTGAATTCAAAATTACGCGTTGAAGCACCAGAAATAACTACAAATCAGCCATTTAGTTGTTTCGGCAAAATAATATAAAACACTGGATTGTAGATTGTAGGGGGGTCGATATGGCTCATCATGTAAGGTCTCCTGTACATTATCCGTCATCTATCCAAGACCCGGGATTCGAAGACTCTTTGAGAAGCGTATCAGTTAGCTGGGAGCTGAGATGTCTGAGGGCATTAGTGAAACTCCTTCAAAGAACCTAAGCCTTTTGCAAACAGTGCTTGGCAGTCGCAAAGCAGATGTTCTGCATTTTCAGAAAAATTCTTGCAGTAACGACATAGTTCACTGTCTGATCTTTCAATTTTTTGAGGTGATACCTCAGAGGACAATATCCAGTGAACATTCCCGTTACCAGTTTCAAGTCTCTTGTCCAACTCTTGTCTTTGCCCTGCTACGTGATTCCGTGTACCTTATAAAACTATAAAAGGCAGTTATGTCTGCGTCGCATCAATCAATTCAGTCGTGAGTCCATCCCACTCATTCTATGGAAAGTGGAATTCCACGGGTACACAGAATCACACAGCTGGAGGGTTTCAATTTGATCAGCTTCCCAGCGCCGAAACTCTTCATTGATGCGAGCTTTGGAGAGACCACAAAAGGGTTCCGTGCCAGAAATTCAAGTGTTTGCGCCTTCCTTGGCAAGGCTGTCCGCTTCATCATTGCCTTTGATTCCCTTGTGACCTGGTACCCACATCAGAGTCACCTGGTTGTTCGAAGCCAGTTGTCTTGGGGACAATCTTAGGTTCGCAGTCCCAAGTCAGTCTAGATTCACAAGAGTGTGACTTTAGAGCTACTAGTGCTTCTTGGCTGTCTGATAGGATATAGATCTCAGCTCCCCCGAAGCCTCTTTCAAGACATTCATGGGCGCAAATTTCCATAGCAAAGGTTTCCGCTTGAAAAACTGTTGGGGATTTGCTGGGGATTTCGAGAGCCTAAAACTAGGACCCTTTTGTCTATTTTGGAATCATCAGTATATCATACTGATGCATTCCTTCCTAGTGAAGGCCAGTTGTTCGTTGTGAATATTTGGTAGTTGTTAATAACCACTTCATAATTAACTTCAAAGTCGTGCCTAGCTGGCATAATATCTGATGGCTTGTACCTGGATTCAGATGTCCAATCAGATTTCTAGCCTTCAAGTTTGATGCCTAGTGCGGTTTGGGTGCACTTTTTGCCGCTTCATTACACACAAGTGCAGTAGCGGAAGATTCAGCATTACATCCAGTGCTGCAGGGAGGCACGTGAATATTGCCCCTGTGATTCCCAGACAGGCTTACCGCTGCACTTTCTGTAGCTTGATATGTGACCATGGGTTTGATAATCGTTTGATTATAACCAGTATATCATGTTCAGCCTCAAACCTCATGTCTTGCCAAAAACTCTGCGGCACTTCCAGGTTGCCGCTGGAGCCGTAGAAATAATATTTTTGATATGTCTGTTCCATGGTCGATTATAACGCTCAGGTATTTGACTTATTTGGGAAGAGTAAGCTGAGCTGAGCTAGCGATCGAACCCTGCCTTGGGGACTCGCTGTCATTCTGACTGTTTTCTCTCCGCCGAGAGCAGCAGGTTCCTGCTGAAAATAGAAAATTGGTATATCATCAAGACATCGCAACTGACTGATTTTTTTTCCTTCGAAGCAAAAGAAAAGTAAAACGTTGTAGCGCAAAGGGGTAGGTTCGTTTCAATTTCTTTTTTGATTTCCATCAAAGACAATTGCTTCCACTTGATTCAATTCTAGTTTCATCTTTGATATTTGAACTGAAAATATTTCTGCAGACAGCAAGGTGCTGTGAAGTCCAAGCTAACATTGTTCTCAAATCATCTAAAAACTTTGGAGGGTAAATCTTCATCAGAGGCGAACATAATCAATCTAGACGAAAGGATTTCAAAGGCAGACGCTATTTTTACAGACTTTGATAATTCACAAAACCAGATTCGAAATTTGGTATCTGAGTTTGAAATCGAAGCTCAACATCAGGAGCGTGAAGTCTTTGAGGACACTTTCTTTGCTGCAATTGCAAGCACCAAACGAATGGTTTTAAAGTACAAGAGAGAATATGAACAGCAAATTAGTGCCGATGCAAGTACTGATGTTTCATCTAATCATGACGAAAATAATGTACAAGTTTTGAAAGGTGTCAAATTCCCTGTCATTAGCCTGCCAAAACTCGACGGTAACATGGATAGCTGGATAGGGACACCTTCCAAAGTTCAATACAACGGGCTGATGAATCATATACAGAAATATCACTATATAAGAGCATGCCTTGAGAATGGGGCTGCCCAAGTTATAAGGTCAATAGAACTGTCAGCCTCTAATTATCCAGAGGCGTGGAAAACATTTTGTGACAGATACAATAATGATCAATTGCTCGTGCATATTCATACCGAATAGTTTTGTTCAATTTGGAGCCATTTCAAAGGGAATGTGCATCAAAACTATTATCTTTTAGATAATATGTCCAAACATCTCAGATCATTGCAGCAGCTAGGCGAACCCACTGATCAATGGCATACTTAGTAACAACAAAGCTTGACAACAAAATAACCAGAGAATGGTAACAGCACAAAATAGGTGGAGAACTTACAACTTGGGACGATTTAAAAATATTTGTAAAGGGTAGGTCTGACATGTTAGGAACTGTCGAAGTAAAAAATGGTTTGTTTGAAGGTTGTAGACGATGTGGTAACTTGATTACTATCCTTCCGGACGTCCATCGTCTCAATGTATTCACAAGGTTTTCACGACGTTTCGAATGCTTGTATCTGCAATCGTCTTCAGTATTCACCTGAAGACGATTGCAGATACAAGCATTCGAAACGTCGTGAAAACCTTTCAAATACATTGAGACGATGGACGTCCGAAACGATAGTAATTAGAAAATGGTGATAAATTGCCTACAAAAAATTATCGACGAAATTCAAACACAACAAAAACCTTTCATATCAAGTCCAAAATGTTCATACTGCAAAAAAGATCATCCCATGTGTCGATTTCCTAAATCTTACGATTGGCCATAGGATACATTTCATTTCTGAATCCATATTATGCACTGATTGTCCTAAGGGTGGTCATTTCGAGAAAAACCTGCAAATTGGATCCTTGCAAGCAATGTAATAGACATCATAATACCTTATTGCATCTGAATTCTGCTAGTTCAAGGGAACAAACAATTAATGAATCTGTCGATACTACAGTTAGACATCAAATCACACTTTCCGCTGTGAGTGATATAGACGAGGTACTATTGTCAACAGCATGTGTACAAGTTCTCGACAAATTTGATTACCCGATTATAGTCAGGGCACTTTTAGATTACGGTAGTCAATCTAGTTTCATCACCCCCAATTTACTAAAACTTCTAGATTCAGAAAAGCGTAAAATAGATAAAACCGTAACGGGGCTGAATTAAACTCTTTCTAGGGCACAATATAAATGTGATATTTTTCTACAATCTTGTGATGGCAAATTCAATACACCTTTGAGTTGTATAGTAATCCCAAGAATTACAAGTGATTTGCCAAACATAAAAATCAATGAAAGCGATTTAAATATACCAAAGAATATAAGTAGGTTGGCTTACCCTCACCTCAATAAACCAGGAGAAATCAACATATTGTTAGGTGCAGATGTATTTTGGAAAATTTTATGCGTTGGTCAAATAGAGTTAGGTCACAATAAACCTATAATGCAAAAACCTAGGTTTGGCTGGGTCATTTCCGGAGCCTACGGAAAAACTCAATCTAATTTGAAATGCTATTTTAGCACTTACAGAAACAACTATCAAAATTCTGGGAAATAGAAAAATGCTTCCTAAAAACTCCTATTTTACAAAAGGAAAATTAGTGTGAATTGCATTTTTCGAATAATACCACGAGAAATAATGAAGGTAGATTTGTTGTATCGTTTCCACTAAAGAGATCATTAAATGATCTTGGCGAATCTAAGGATCAAGCCATCAAACGATTTCTAGCCTTAGAGCAAAAATTGCAGAGAGATCAAAATCTAAAGAGTCATTATATAGATTTTAGGACTGAATACATGAAAATGGGCCACATGGAAGTAGTTGACCCGTCAGACACTAAATCTGAAACATATTATATGCCCCATCACGGTGTTATCAAGGCAGATAGTCTGAATTGAGAAGAGTTCGACGCTCCTGCACCCAGTACTACTGGTATTTTTCTAAATGATTTCCAGATGATGGGTCCCACAATTCAAAATGATCTTTTTCCAATTATCCTCAGTTTCAAAGTGCATTATTACGTCGTATCCGCGGATATATACAAAATGTATCGCATGGTTTTAGTAAATCCAAATCAACACCCATTGCAATGCATCGTTTGGCGAGATGATCCTTTGAAACCGCGCCAGTCTCACAATTTAAAAACTATTACATACGGACAAGCTGCATCTTCTTTCTTGACCATACAATGTATTTTTGCTCTAGCTGATGAAGAAAATAACAACAAATATATTTCTGATATAATAAAGAACGATTTCTACGTGGATGACGTTTTAACAGGATCAAATACTATAGAAGGTGCATCTCATATTTGTGAAACAATTTCAAATATATTAAAACTTGGTTGTTTTCAACTTCGAAAGTGGACGTCAAATGAATCACGAATTTTGCGAAGTGTTAATTCTCTTGAATTATCACATAACATTTAAAATTTCGGAAAAGTTCAAAATGCAAAAACATTGGGAATCATTTGGAACTCTTCTTCGGATAGATTGATGTACAAAATAGACCGCTGGGTCTGTTATCTACCTGCACTATTATTGCAAAAATTACCATAAAAAAATTATGGTTCGAAAAACTTTCATGGGACGAGTCACTTCCGTCCAGTTTACATTCCTCATGGCTTAGTCTGGAACGAGATCTACCTAATTTAAATTCTTTAGATATTCCTAGTTAAGTTGTATGTGGTAATTATAGCACCATAGAGATTCATGGATTTTCAGACGCATCTCAAAATGCCTATGGAAGTTGTATTTTTGTTCGAAGTAGATATAGCTATACGGGTACGGGCTCACTTTGGCACTTTTTCCCATGTGAATCCCCATAACAAAATCTAAGGTCCAACGTGGTCATTTTGCGACCTTTTACCTGTTTCGATCTTTATGGGACCATCATCAGGTTCTCGACGTTTTGAATCTTCATCGGGTTCTCGACGTTTCGTTTCATCTTCAGTTCAACGTTTATAAGATCATCATCAGGTTCTCGACGTTTTGAATCTTCATCGGGTTCTCGACGTTTCGTTTCATCTTTAGTTCAACCTTTATTAGATCATCATCAGGTTCTCGACGTTTCGAATCTTCATCGGGTTCTCGACGTTTCGATTAATCTTCAGTTCAACCTTTATTAGATCATCATCAGGTTCTCGACGTTTTGAATCACTCTGGTTGTTTACATTAGATCATAATGTTTCGACAAGGGGGACTTTATCTACTATCACTTGAATATTCACCCTAACCTCAAATCATATCCTTGGGGAACACCCATTTTACGTGCTTGAGGTCTATATTACCATTGATTTTTTTCCTATATCTACTGTATTTCAGGAGTCAACCTGATGGATTTCTCAGGGATGATTACCTTTTTCCCAGATCTAAGGATTTTTTCCATAGATTTTCTGAATTTTTATGGTTAACCTGATGGATTTCTTAGGTTGTATTGAAGTTTTTCCTAGATCTAGGGATTTCTCATGTTGATGTTTATGTATGAATATAAGATTTTTGTATGTTGTTTGTGAAGTCTATGATGTGAATTTAGATGATGGTTCTTCGATTACGGTTGTTTTGTTGGATGTTGTAAATCTAAGTGGGTTTGATGTTTTTTATTAACCCAACCTTCCCAAACTCTGCTAACATTGTTATTATATGTTAGTTCCTTCTGCAAGCATTCAAGTGACGTATATTTTTTAAATTAACCCAACCTTACCAAACTCTGCTAACATTGTTGTTATATGAGTATTAGTTTCTTCTGCAAACATTGAAGTGACGTATATTTTTTTAAATTAACCTAACCTAACCAAACTCTGCTAACATAATAATTCATCATATTTTTTTAAAAAAAGTTGAACGACTATACACATATAAAGAAACGGGATATGTTGAAAAACGTTAAAATGACTAACTCACAAAGAAAAAACATTGAAAACATCTAAGTTCGTTCTTGAAAAACGTTGAAACTTGTAGGTGAGCACACATTTTCTTTGTTATTGAACCAACCTCAACCACTTTCACAAACACTATACTATGTAGGAGGTGAAGAAATAAAACATTTTTTGTATATATATTTTATTGAAATATAAAAGAAATATAATAATATATAGTGATAGTAAATAATAATATATAATAATAAAATACGAGAATATAAGGTGTTCATGAACTCTTCTCCTCCACTGCTGCAACCCTCAGTGAAATCAATCGATGTCCATCAACGACTGATTATGGATGGAGTAATGTCCCCAAGGTAGCGTCAGGTGCGATCCAGGACATAAGAATCTCTTGTCGTCCTCTCCACTCAGAGCGATTTTTTCTTGTTCCATGGAAAACACCTGATGTTTTTCGCTTCTGATCAATCGTTGATGAACGTATTTTTTGGTTGAATTTTCCAAGCATTCCTCAAAGTCTTCGAATGTGATGGCATTATCTACCACAGCTTTTTTCACCCCCTTAGCCTTCTTTGTGATTCCATAATTTGATAAAATTTGATGAATTTCATCTTTTTCATACCCTTCTTTTCTCAAATTGTCTTCTAGTTTTTCAATTTCGTCTAAGGGTGTGAAAACCTTCGTTGCATATAATTTTGATCTCAGTCCAATAAAATCGGTCATAAGATTACCGTTATTTTCGTCCTTCATTATCCCTAGAACTTTTTTGTTAACTAAAGGTATGTTAAACCTATTGTTCTCAGGATAATCGCTGGTATCGAAAATGTAATGACAATCCTCACGAATCATTTTGTAAACATCGGGACATTATATTTCATGAATCAGCGAATCGGTATCGGTGTATAATAAAGAACAATTATCTCCAAATCTTTTCTGCATATAATCATAGTGGAAATCATAAATTTTTGTTTTTGATATGTCAAGGATGCTGAAGCCTACATATATGGGTTTGTTGAAATATATTTCGGTCTTATTTAACTCTATTGCCGCGAGATTTTCATCGAATATTGTGACCGACTTGAATTCTGGTTTGGAGATATATGATTCCGCACCATAACGACCCTCCCACTCAGTTATCAGTTTCACATTTGAATGTTTCCTAATATTTTCAACAGTTTTTCCGTAAACTGCGTTGTTCATTAATTTATAAAGATTTTTTTCGAAATTATTTTCGGCTTTTTTCCTCAATTCCGTATTAAGATCAATATATGGTTTTAACCATGCCGATTGTTTGAACTGCAACACCCTGTGAATTTTTTTGAGAATAAGACCGTTAGATAAAGCCTCTTTCAGGTTAACATAATGAATGATATATTTTTTCTTAGGAAAAAGAGTAGCCATAAGTTTAGTGGGTTCAGACGGAGACGATGATGGTTTTCCAGTTTTGGGATTTACATGCTCAGGACAGAAAGGAATATCTTTGTGTTGGTTATGAAGATATTGGATATAATCTAAATCGACTTCAAGAATATATCCTTTATCTGAGTCATCGGATATAGAGGTAACATCAATGTTGGAATCAACCCACTCGAAACCTCCATAAGGAAGAGGTTGAGACATCGCCCAACCATACTGGTTATTAATGTCAAAGTACATCAAATAACTGTCAGGTTTTGATGAATCATATGATGGTAGATATTTATTGTTGGCTTGAGCACGTCTCTTTGAGCAAATTTGGCTGAGTCCACCTCGAATACCTTTCTCGATAAAGAGGAGCATGTCAACATCTGTAAGAAGTTCAAGCTCTTTTTTAGTATGATACAACATACATTGCCAGGTATAACCTGGCAGTGTATATGAGTGGGCAGGATCAAGACCATAAGTTTTATGACTACTATCGCGAAATTGTTCGAAAACATCAGCTAGGAGAAGTACGTCTGTTTTCAAGTATATGTCAACGTATTTTCCTAAATCAATGCAATTGAAAGCAGCCCATACGTTTTGAGCTCTTTCGTATAGTTTTCGTGAGCATGGTTTTTCGGTGAGAGTATTATAGAAATGTTCGATAGGAGGGAGAGTCGTATCATCGAATTCATCAAAGGAATCAAAATAATCGTAAGGCATAACACCTTTTTTCGTAAGCAAATCGATTTTTTCATTAGAGATCTCTGGAAATTGTGCTCTCAAATTTGGGAATTCTGGTAGATAGGATGCTAATTTATCTAGAGAGGAATTAGGAAAACGGAAAGAATCAATAAATCGTAAATTAAAGTTTGATCCTCCGATATGTTTAGTAAATGATATGTATTTTTCTTTCGTTATTGGAAGTAACTCAATTTTTCCTTTGATTGCGGTGGTTATTTTTTCAATAATAAAATGGCCATTATAGCCGCTGAGATTATGAAATACTACAGGGATCATTTTGCTATCGTTTAGATTGATATTGCAGGATTCGTGAGCAGCACCGCGATAATTTGTAGAATTATCATTATTATTATTATTTGTTGGAGAAAGATGAAAATGGTCTCTAACTTTTTTATCGCCTAGAGAAAACGGCTTTTCACAGATGTGACAGTGAGTTGCTTGGTGGAATGCAGTTTCCTGTTCCACAGTCATATTCAAATTATAGGCGCAATTGTGAATAGTTTCCATATATTCTGTTAATTCCAAAAGTTGGTTTGCAAACCATTCCATGGAGTTCCCCCCTCTATACGAACGGTAAAAAAAAAGGGTGTTGTCATACGAACATTCCACATAGTAGCCAATAGTAGCAGGTTTATGCAGTTGATATTTTGCTCCTTCTCCAATTTTGGTTAGAATACTCTCAATGTCGGCATATACAATAAAAGGTACTTTTTCTTTGAATTTATAGTCTTGTAAATTTGAGAATTGATTTTTCACCGGTTGGCATTTTAATTTTACAATCGTTCAGTTTTATACATAATTCAGTATGATTGTCTAATTTCTCCTGACTACCAAAATAATGAAGATATCTATCACAAATGAATTTTTTCGCTTTATCTTTCTTCACTAAGTTGTTTGGAAAAGAGTCTGGATAGATCCTTGATCCAACAAAAATGATAACGAATAGGTTTATCATCAGAATATTGGTTTTGTATCAGAAGAAGGTTTACATGTTTGTCTCTTTTTTGTGATGTCAATAAGGAAGGAAGGACGGAGAAAGATTTACCTAATTTTTTCAATGTATAAACGTTAACTGAAATGTTATTTTGTTTTTCGAAATTTGGAATTTGATGTATAGTCATAGGGAACTGTATCCCTTTGAGCTTCAGAACTTCGGAATAATGGGGGTATTTTGATGTACGATTTGTATTTTTTTCAACAGGATACAAGGCTAAAACAATTGACCAAGCGAAGCAGGCTGAGTTATCATTCATTACGTTAATACAGGCTTCTTTTCGCCTAATTTCGGTCAGAAGTTCAATATATGATGATCCAATTTGTGGTGAGAATTTATTGATGTTAACCCCCAAGTTAATAATTTTTTGAAGTGCCCACCCGCTTTCTTTCTCACAGAATTCTTCAAGTTCAATCATTATGGGTTTCATCACATTATCCTCAAACCATTTATCCAAGTCAGTGTCATGAAATATTGGAGAATTGGCAGTGGTGAAGTATTTATAATCCGTTTTCACCTCATCAGCCTTTGCGAGTACAAATTGCCCGCAGAATACAAAATTTACCTTTATTGAATCAAAATTCTTTGAAACGTTATGGATTCTTCGTTTGAAAAGTGATTAACAATCGGAAAAGAAATGCTTAGTATCTTTATGGAAAAGATTGGAGATTGTTCCTGTTCGTATACGCGATCCAAAAGCTGATATACTGTCATTCCAATGAACCCGATGTTTAGCTGTAACATTCGAGTGTTTGAGTCCTGCTCCTTTTTTCTGCTCGTATTTTATTTGATTTCGCAGGGTTTTGACATTTCTTAGGGTTGCCAGCAGATGTTGTTTCTCCGCCATTTTAATGGACTTATTGATCCTTCTGTATGCTCTGGTACACTCTCGCAACCCGTTGAGGGCGATTTTTCCATTATATTTGGTGGTTATCAACCCCAATAATGAGGTGATAAATGTCAGCACATCAGCAAAGTTCGTCATATTTTGAACACCTGCAACAAGAATGAGGTAATTATTCAATGTAATTTTTACCTAAACGATATGTGAATCGCTAACTATTTCCAAGAAAAACGAACCCTGAGTTTGCTAGAGGAGCACCGAAAAAACACGTCTGACCTCTATGAAGACTCGATGAAGAATGACGAAAAAAAGTTCAAAAAAATGGGTTGGAAGGAAGACTGAATAATAGAAGTGTCACGTGATCAGTTTAAAAAAAAACCTTTTTTTAGGAGCACCGAAAAAACACGTCTGACCTCTGTGAAGACTGAAACATAAATGACGAAATCAGTCAGTGCAAAGACTCAAGTTCTAAAAACGTTTTGGTTGGTAGGAGGACTGAATGACAGAAGTGTCACGTGATCAGTTTGAAAATGACAGAGGCTAGAAAAACTCACCTTTAGTTCACTGGAGGAGCACCGAAAAAACACGTCTGACCTCTTGAAGACTGGAACATGAATGACGAAATCAGACAGTGCAAAGACTTAAGTTCTAAAAACAATTGGTTGGGAGGAAGACTGAATGACAGAAGTGTCACGTGATCAGTTGAAAATGACAGAGGCTAAGAAAAAATTCGAAGTCAGGACGCTATCAGTTAAAAAAAAAACACACACCTTTGAAATTCTGGGGAAACTCTCTAGAAGACTTGGAAACAAAAAGTAGCAGAGCTGCTCTAGAGACACACGTCTTGTCTGTTCAGCGGCTGGAGCAGAAATGAATCAACAGCAAACAGTACCTATACTTAATAACTTTTTCTGAGAACGAATCGGTAGAGCGTAAGACAAAACGACAACAGCGCCACCTGGTGAGTAATTCAAGAACCAAGTTCAGCGATGACGTCATCGAGTTATATAGATTTCAGCTGAGGTTCGATGGGGTGGCGGTCTTCATGTTGATGTATGAGGGTGTATGAGGGTGTATGAGGGTGTTGAGGGTGTATGAGGGTAGGGTGTATGAGGGTGTTGAGGGTGTTGAGGTGTATGAGTGTGTATGATGGTGTATGAGGGTGTATGAGGGTGTATGAGGGTGTCCGAGGGTGTATGAGGGTGTATGAGGGGTCTGAGGGTGTATGAGGGTGTATGAGGGTGTCTGAGGGTGTATGAGGGTGTATGAGGGTGTATGGGGTGTATGAGGGTGTCTGAGGGTGTATGAGGGTGTATGAGGGTGTATGAGGGTGTATGAGGGTGTATGAGGGTGTATGAGGGTGTATGAGGGTGTATGAGGGTGTATGAGGGTGTATGAGGGTGTATGAGGGTGTATGAGGGTGTATGAGGGTGTATGAGGATGTCTGAGGGTAAATGAGGGTATATTAGTTGTGCTGTGTTGAGCAACTAGAACGTGTTGGTTGTGTTGGGCAACTAGACCGTCGGATTGTGTGGGGTGTTCATGAACAGGTGTTTACGAACGGGTATTCACCAACAGGTGTTCACGAACAGGTGTTCACCAACAGGTGTTCACGAACAGGTGTTCACGAACAGGTGTTCACCAACTGGTATTCCTATAAACATGACTGATGTGACAGCGAGTAGAAATGAGTTTGGCAAATGGAAAAAAAGCTTGAGAAATTTCACTACCAACTATCATAGAAAAAATTGTCAAAATCAGCTGTGAAACGTCTAAGATATATCACAATATTAAAATTTTACCAATACCAATAACAAAAATATCAAGTCTAATAAGTCTGAAAATATCGTACTTTGAACTCACTACGGCAACGCTGTAAATACATCGACACCGAGAATAATTATTAGCTATCAGCAGATTTTATACCGGTTCGAACTTGTGTAGCGCGGGGATTCCCAGATATTCGCTTCGATTTATTATAACTTTCAGATATATTTCATATTCCATTTGTTTTAATACCTTGGATATGGGAAAAGATAATTTCAGTGATTGTTCATGGATTGAATGAATAGTTCAAGTTCCAGAGTGATGTGTTTTTTCAGGTTGATTGAATTGAATATTATTTCCTTTAAAAAAAAGGAATTTTTGGGAAGGATAATTTCTGTGCATTTTCGTGGATTGAATACATGAGCGTTCAGGCATTATTATTGAATTGAATATGGTTTTTTCCAGTGGCTAGCAGCAATTTGTTTATGGAAATATATCAACTTCCAGTCTCATAGAATGAATGTTTTTGTGTTGGAAAAATTACCGTGTACTTCATTCAGTGTTGGAACGATTACCGTGTACTTTATTACATATAGACTTAGAGTTGATTTTCTGCTGTAGACTATGAATTACTCGTTTTTTCCTAGAAAATATGTGTTATGGGTTGAATGCATGTTCTTATTGAATTCGTGGATTTCTTCAATAGTTTAGTACTCTTTTGGATATTTTATAGTTTTTTCAGACTTCCACAGTGTCCAAGTATGGATTTTCCGCTGCGGAAGGTGAATTATTAATTTTTGCGAGAAAGTGTGGTGTATTATAGGTTAGATTAATAATTTTAACGTTTTCGTGGTTTTTTCAATAGATTGAGTGCGTGTTTGGTTATTCTCATATAGTATGTGTCTATTCTGGGATGGATGAATGTTTTTCAACGTGTGAGAGGTACTTCCATTAGTGTGTGTGCATGCATAACGATTTTCATACTTCCACGGTGTCCAAGAGTGGATTTTTCCTGTAGAGGACGAATTATTGTTTTTTCTTTGAAAATATGAATGTATGCTGAATCGGATGGAGGTTTGCTAGGTCAGATGCATGTTTTCAACGTTTCAGAAGTTTTTTCTACTCATATAAGTATAATTTATTCGACTGAGAAGATGATTTCGGAGGAGAGTGCGCCATCTGTTGGGCAATAGATGAAAGTTAGTAGATATGCTATGGCGGTTCTGGGCCACTTGAGGGTGAGCCAGAACCGCCACAGGGTTTTGGCGGATGCACCGGGTTCTGTCGATCCGGCAAGGCGGTAGTTCGGAGTTTCCACCTGAGCTCTACCATAGGCGGTTCGTTGAAAGGGTCTTCAGGTATAACGATATTAAGAAAATGGCTGTCATAGAAAAAAGAAAGGGAAAAAATCGTTAAGAAAAAAACATGGCCGCTTCAATGATTAAAGAAAAATACAACCATATGGGAAAAATTACAGCCATCTTCGAAAAATGTCAACCATATTGGAAAATGGCGACTCCATGAAAAAAACATGGGTGTCAACTTTAGGGAAAAAATATCAGCCATATTCGAAAAATGTCAGCTATATTGGAAAAATGACTACCCTAAGAGAAAAATGTGTTCAATTGCCAACTGTAAGGAAAAAACGACAGCCATATTGGAAAAAATGGCGACCTAAAGAGAAAAAACGTCAGCCATTTTGGAAAAATGGCTACCACAATAGGTTTGAGGTGGTTTGGGAAAACCTCCGACCGACCTGCTTGCTGTTTCTGTTCCAGGATCATGTCCTTCGCAGCCTGAGTTCTGAAGTCAAGAAGCCAGAACCGCCATAGCATATCTACTAACTTTCATCTATTGCCCAACAGATGGCGCACTCTCCTCCGAAATCATCTTCTCAGTCGAATAAATTATACTTATATGAGTAGAAAAAACTTCTGAAACGTTAAAAACATGCATCTGACCTAGCAAACCTCCATCCGATTCAGCATAAATTCATATTTTCAAAGAAAAAACAATAATTCGTCCTCTACAGTGAAAAATCCACTCTTGGACACCGTGGAAGTATGAAAATCGTTATGCATGCACACACACTAATGGGAGTACCTCTCACACGTTGAAAAACATCCATCCAACCCAGAATAGACACATACTATATGAAAATAACCAAACACGCACTCAATCTATTGAAAAAACCACGAAAACGTTAAAATTATTGATCTAACCTATAATACACCACTCTTTCTCGCAAAAATTAATAATTCACCTTCCGCAGCGAAAAATCCATACTTGGACACTGTGGAAGTCTGAAAAAACTATAAAATATCCAAAAGAGTACTAAACTATTGAAGAAATCCACGAATTCAATAAGAACATGCATTCAACCCATAACACATATTTTCTAGGAAAAAACGAGTAATTCATAGTCTACAGCAGAAAATCAACTCTCAGTCTATATGAAATAAAGTACACGGTAATCGTTCCAACACTGAATAAAGTACACGGTAGTTTTTCCAACACATTCTATTCATTCTATAGGACTGGAAGTTGATATATTTCCATAAACAAATTGCTGCTAAAAAAACCAACGCTCATGTATTCAATCCACGAAAATGCACAGAAATTATCCTTCCCAAACGAATTCCATTCATTTTCATTCGAAATATAGGTACTTGTAGATAATATTCAATTCAATCAACACTGAAAATGAACACAACACTCTGGAACTTGAACTATTCATTCAATCCATGAAGAATCACTGGAATTATCTTTTCCCATATGTACTCAAACGAATTTGAATCGATCACGGTAATCCAAGGTATTAAAACAAATGGAATATGAAATATATCTGGAAGTTATAATAAATCGAAGCGAATATCTGGGAATCCCCGCGCTACACAAGTTCGAACCGGTATAAAATCTGCTGATAGCTAATAATTATTCTCGGTGTCGAGGTATTTACAGCGTTGCCGTAGTGAGTTCAAAGTACGATATTTTCAGACTTATTAAACTTGATATTTTTGTTATTGGTGTTGGTGAAATTTTAATATTGTGATATATCTTAGACGTTTCACAGCTGATTTTGACTATTTTTTCTATGATAGTTGGTAGTGAAATTTCTCAAGCTTTTTTCTATTTGCCAAACTCATTCATTTCTACTCGCTGTCACATCAGTCATGTTTATAGGAATACCTGTTCGTGAACACCTGTTCGTGAACACCTGTTCGTGAACACCTGTTCGTGAACACCTGTTGGTGAACACCTGTTCGTGAACATCTGTTGGTGAACACCCGTTCGTGAACACCTGTTTGTGAACACCCCACACAATCCGACGGTCTAGTTGCCCAACACAACCAACACGTTCTAGTTGCCCACACAACACAACCAATATACCCTCATTACCCTCATCCTTACCCTCAACATCTCCCATACACCCTCATACACCCTCATACACCCTCAACACCCTCATACACCCTCAGATACCCTCATACACCCTCATACACCCTCAGACACCCTCATACACCCTCATACACCCTCATACACCCTCATACACCCTCATACACCCTCAGACACCCTCATACACCCTCATACACCCTCACACACCCTCATACACCCTCAGACACCCTCATACACCCCCATACACCCTCATACACCATCATGAAGACCGCCACCCCATCGAACCTCAGCTGAAATCTATATAACTCGATGACGTCATCGCTGAACTTAGTTCTTGAATTACTCATCAGGTGGCGCTGTTGTCGTTCTGTCTTTTGCTCTACCGATTCGTTCTCAGGGAAAGTTATTGAGTATAGGTACTGTTTGCTGTTGATTCATTTCTGCTCCAGCCGCTGAACAGACAAGACGTGTGTCTCTAGAGCAGCTCTGCTACTTTTTGTTTCCAAGTCTTCTAGAGAGTTCCCCAGAATTCCAAAGGTGAGTGCTTTTTTTAAACTGATAGCGTCCTAACTTCAAGTTTTTTCTTAGCCTCTGTCATTTTCAACTGATCACGTGACACTTCTTCATTCAGTCTTCCTCCCAACCAATTTTTTAGAACTTAGTCTTTGCACTGTCTGATTTCGTCATTCATGTTCCAGTCTTCATAGAGGTCAGACGTGTTTTTTTGGTGCTCCTCCAGCAAACTCAAGGTGAGCTTTTCTTAGACTCTGTCATTTCCAAACTGATCACGTGACACTTCTATTATTCAGTCTTCCTTCCAACCCATTGTTTTTAGAACTTAAGTCTTTGCACTATCTGATTTCATCATTCATGATCCAGTCGTCAGAGAGGTCAGACGTGTTTTTTCGGTGCTCCTCCAGTGAACTCAAGGTGAGCTTTTCTTGACTCTGTCATTTTCAAACTGATCACGTGACACTTCTATTATTCAGTCTTCCTTCCAACCCATTATTTTTAGAACTTAAGTCTTTGCACTGACTGATTTTCGTCATTCTTCATCGGGTCTTCATAGAGGTCAGACGTGTTTTTTCGGTGCTCCTCTAGCAAACTCAAGGTTCGTTTTTCTTGGAAATAGTTAGCGATTCACATATTGTTCAGGTAAAAATTACATTGACTAATTACCTCATTCTTGTTGCAGGTGTTCAAAATATGACGAACTTTGCTGATGTGCTGACATTTATCACCTCATTATTGGGGTTGATAACCATCAAATATAATGGGAAAATCGCCCTCAACGGGTTGCGAGAGTGTACCAGAGCATACAGAAGGATCAATAAGTCCATTAAAATGGCAACGAGTTTGGCGGAGAAACAACATCTGCTGGCAACCCTAAAAAATGTCAAAACCCTGCGAAATCGAATAAAATACGAGCAGAAAAAAGGAGCGGGACTCAAACACTCGAATGTTACAGCTGAACATCGGGTTCATTGGAATGACAGTGAATCAGCTTTTGGATCGCGTATACGAACAGGAACAATCTCCAATCTTTTCCATAAAGATACTAAGCATTTCTTTTCCGATTGTAAATCACTTTTCAAACGAAGAATCCATAACGTTTTAAAGAATTTTGATTCAATAAAGGTAAATTTTGTATTCTGCGGGCAATTTGTACTCGCAAAGGCTGATGAGGTGAAAACGGATTATAAATACTTCACCACTGCCAATTCTCCTATATTTCATGACACTGACTTGGATAAATGGTTTGAGGATAATGTGATGAAACCCATAATGATTGAACTTGAAGAATTCTGTGGGAAAGAAAGCGGGTGGGCACTTCAAAAAATTATTAACTTGGGGGTTAAACATCAATAAATTCTCTCCACAAATTGGATCATCATATATTGAACTTCCGACCGAAATTAAGCGAAAAGAAGCCTGTATTAACGTAATGAATGATGACTCAGCCTGCTTCGCTTGGTCAATTGTTTCAGCCTTGTATCCTGTTGAAAAAAATACAAATCGTACATCAAAATACCCTCATTATTCCGAAGTTCTGAAGCTCAAAGGGATACAGTTCCCTATGACCATACATCAAATTCCAAATTTCGAAAAACAAAATAACATTTCAGTTAACGTTTATACATTGAAAAAATTAGGTAAATCTTTCTCCGTCCTTCCTTCCTTATTGACATCACAAAAAAGACAAACATGTAAACCTTCTTCTCATCAAAACAATATTCTGATGAAAACCTATTCTTATCTTTTTTTAAGGATCTATCCAACTCCTTTCCAAACAACTTAGTAGAGATAAAGCGAAAAAATTCATTTGTGATAGATGTCTTCATTATTTTGGTAGTCAGGAGAAATTAGACAATCATACTGAATTATGTATAAACTGAACGATTGTAAAATTAAAATGCCAACCGGTAAAAATCAATTCTCAAATTAAGACTATAAATTCAAAGAAAAGTACCTTTTATTGTATATGCCGACATTGAGATATTCTAACCAAATTGGAGAAGGAGCAAAATTAACTGATAAACCAAATTGGCTACTATGTGAAATGTTCGTATGACAACACCCTTTCTTTTTACCGTTCGTATAGAGGGGGGGAACTCCATGGAATTGTTTGCAAACCAACTTTTGGAATTAACAGAATATATGGAAACTATTCACAATTGCGCCTATAATTTGAATATGACTGTGGAACAGGAAACTGCATTCCACCAAGCAACTCACTGTCGCATCTGTGAAAAGCCGTTTCCTCTAGGCGATAAAAAAGTTAGAGATCATTTTCATCTTTCTCCAACAAATAATAATAATAATGATAATTCTACAAATTATCGCGGTGCTGCTCACGAATCCTGCAATATCAATCTAAACGATAGCAAAATGATCCCTGTAGTGTTTCATAATCTCAGCGGCTATGATAGCCATTTTATTATTGAAAAACTAGCCACCGCAATCAAAGGAAAAATTGAGTTACTTCCAATAACGAAAGAGAAATACATATCATTTACTAAACATATCGGAGGATCAAACTTTAATTTACGATTTATTGATTCTTTCCGTTTTCTTAATTCCTCTCTAGATAAATTAGCATCCTATCTACCAGAATTTCCAAATTTAAGAGCACAATTTCCAGAGGTCTCTAATGAAAAAATCGATTTGCTTACGAAAAAAGGTGTTATGCCTTACGATTATTTTGATTCCTTTGATAAATTCAATGAAACGACTCTCCCCTATCGAACATTTCTATAATACTCTCACCGAAAAACCATGCTCACGAAAACTATACGAAAGAGCTCAAAACGTATGGGCTGCTTTCAATTGTGTTGATTTAGGAAATACGTTGACATATACTTGAAAACAGACGTACTTCTCCTAGCTGATGTTTTCGAACAATTTCGCGATAGTAGTCATAAAACTCATGGTCTCGATCCTGCCCACTCATATACACTGCCAGGTTATACCTGGCAATGTATGTTGTATCATACTAAAAAAGAGCTTGAACTTCTTACAGATGTTGACATACTCCTCTTTATCGAGAAAGGTATTCGAGGTGGACTCAGCCAAATTTGCTCAAAGAGACGTGCTCAAGCCAACAATAAATATCTACCATCATATGATTCATCAAAACCTGACAGTTATTTGATGTACTTTGACATTAATAACCAGTATGGTTGGGCGATGTCTCAACCTCTTCCTTATGGAGGTTTCGAGTGGGTTGATTCCAACCTTGATGTTACCTCTATATCCGATGACTCAGATAAAGGATATATTCTTGAAGTCGATTTAGATTATCCCCAATATCTTCATAACCAACACAAAGATATTCCTTTCTGTCCTGAGCATGTAAATCTCAAAACTGGAAACCATCATCGTCCCGTCTGAACCCACTAAACTTATGGCTACTCTTTTTCCTAAGAAAAAATATATCATTCATTATGTTAACCTGAAACAGGCTTTATCCAACGGTCTTATTCCCAAAAAAATCCTTAGGGTGTTGCAGTTCAAACAATCGGCATGGTTAAAACCATATGTTGATCTTAATACGGAATTGAGGAAAAAAGCCGAAAATAATTTCGAAAAAAATCTTTATGAATTAATGAACAACGCAGTTCACGGAAAAACTGTTGAAAATATTAGGAAACATTCAAATGTGAAACTGATAACTAAGTGGGAGGGTCGTTATGGTGCGGAATCATATGTCTCCAAACCAGAATTCAAGTCGGTCACAATATTCAATGAAAATCTCGCGGCAACAGAGTTAAATAAGACCGAAATGTATTTCAACAAACCCATATATGTAGGCTTCAGCATCCTTGACATATCAAAAACAAAAATTTATGATTTCCACTATGATTATATGCAGAAAATATTTGGAGATAATTGTTCTGTATTATACACCGATACCGATTCGCTGATTCATGAAATACAATGTCCCGATGTTTACAAAATGATTCGTGAGGATTGTCATTACATTTTCGATACCAGCGATTATCCTGAGAACAATAGGTTTAACATACCTTTAGTTAACAAAAAAGTTCTAGGGATAATGAAGGACGAAAATAAAATTAACGAAGGTTTTAACCCTTGCAAAATAAAAATTGAAGAATTTGGAAAAAAAAGATTTTTAAAAATAAGAACATAAGGAAAAGCTGTGGTAGATAATGCGATCACATTCGAAGACTTTGAGGAATGCTTGGAAAATTCAACCAAAAAATACGTTCATCAACGATTGATCAGAAGCGAAAAACATCAGGTGTTTTCCATGGAACAAGAAAACATCGCTCTGAGTGGAGAGGACGACAAGAGATTCTTATGTCCTGGATCGCACCTGACGCTACCTTGGGGACATTACTCCATCCATAATCAGTCGTTGATGAACATCGATTGATTTCACTGAGGGTTGCAGCAGTGGAGGAGAAGAGTTCATGAACACCTCATATTCTCGGATTTTATTATTATATATTATTATTTACTATTACTATATATTATTATATTTTTTTATATTTCAATAAAATATGTATACAAAAAAAATGTATTATTTCTTCACCTCCTACATAGTATAGTGTTCGTGAAAGTGGTTGAGGTTGGTTCAATAACAAAGAAAATGTGTGCTCACCTACAAGTTTCAACGTTTTTCAAGAACGAACTTAGATTTTTTCAATGTTTTTTCTATGTGAGTATAGTCGTTTTAACGTTTTTCAACATACATCCAGACGTTCTCTTTATATATGTATAGTCGTTCAACGTTTTTTTCATAAGACATTTTTCAACGCACGTTAGTCGTTTTTCGATGCTTGCAGAGAAACTCTGAAAATATGATGAATTATTATGTTAGCAGAGTTTGGTTAGGTTAGGTAAATTTGAAAAAATATACGTCACTTTAATGTTTGCAGAAGAAACCAATACTCATATAACAACAATGTTAGCAGAGTTTGGTTAGGTTGGGTTAATTTTAAATAATATACGTCACTTGAATGCTTGCAGAAAAAACTAATACTCATATAACAACAATGTTAGCAGAGTTTGGTTAGGTTGGATTAATTTAAAAAATATAAGTCACTTGAATGCTTGCAGAAGGAACTAACACTCATATAATAACAATGTTAGCAGAGTTTGGTTAGGTTGGGTTAATAAAAAACATCAAACCCACTTAGATTTACAACATCCAACAAAACAACCGTAATCGAAGAACCATCATCTAAATTCACATCATAGACTTCACAAACAACATACAAAAATCTTATATTCATACATAAACATAAACATGAGAAATCCCTAGATCTAGGAAAAACTTTAATACAACCTAAGAAATCCATCAGGTTAACCATAAACATTCAGAAACTCTATGGAAAAAATCCTTAGATCTGGGAAAAAGTTAATCATCCCTGAGAAATCCATCAGGTTGACTCCTAAAATACAGTAGATATAGGAAAAAAATCAATGGTAATATAGACCTCAAGCACGTAAAATGGGTGTTCCCCAAGGATATGATTTGAGGTTAGGGTGAATATTCAAGTGATAGTAGATAAAGTCCCCCTTGTCGAAACATTATGATCCAATGTAAACAACCAGAGTGATTCAAAACGTCGAGAACCTGATGATGATCTAATAAAGGTTGAACTGAAGATGAAACGAAACGTCGAGAACCCGATGAAGATTCGAAACTTCGAGAACCTGATGATGGTCTCATAAAGATCGAAACAGGTAAAGGGTCGCAAAATGACCACGTTGGACCTTAGATTTTCTTATGGGGATTTACATGGGAAAAAGTGCCAAAGTGAGCCCGTACCCGTATAGCTATATCTACTGTTCGAAGCAAAAGCAATAGAGGCGAAGTGTCTGTCAATTTATGATGTGCAAAATACAAAGTTGCGCCTATAGAAACTCAAACATTTCCACGTTTGGAGCTGTGTGGTGCACTCGTGCTATCTTGGCTCCTACAAAAAGTTTTATCCGCCTTATGTCCGACAGTAAGTTCATCTAGGTGTATGTTATCGACTGATTCGACTATTGTCCTTGATTGGATAGTAACAAGCCCTCATTTTTTGAAAACTTTCACGGGCAATCGTCTCTCTGAAATTCAAGGTATTACCGAACGAAAAATTTGAGTGGCGCCATGTTCCAACCGAGGAAAACTCAGCTGACATGCTTTCGCGAGGGGTATCCCCGAATCAATTGAAAAATGCATCCTAGTTGTGGCAAGGACCGAGCTGGCTTAAGAGAGACGAATCATTTTGGCCAGAAAATAACACCATAAATGAAAATAACCTGCCTGAAATGCGTGATCAAAAACAAACGTGGATGTTAACCCAAAATGAGGACCATTTTCCTTTCGAAAGGTATTCAAGTCTTCCAAGATTAATAAGAATAACAGCTTTCATACTAAATTCAAGCATAACTGCTCAAAATCTGCGGATCAATGCGAAGTTGAATTGCATATAACACATTCGGAGGCTGATGAATCCCTTTTGCTTCTAGTCAAATTATCCCAACAAGAAGCATTCCTTTCAGAGTACCTATGCGTCATTTGAAAACACACAACAGTTCATTTGAAGAGCAAAATTTTAAGTCTTGATCCATTTATGGATCACAATGACTTAATCCGAGTAGGTGGAAGACTTAATAATTCCAGTTTCAGTTTTGTTAAAAAACATCCATTACTTTTATTTCGTAAGCACCCGTTTACCATTCCAGTATTTACCAGTGAACATGCGAAGTTACTTCATGCAGGACCTCTATCCTCACTATGGGCCATAAGGGACAGATTTTGGCCAATCGGCGGTCGTAATTTGCTGAAAAGACGATTAGAAATTGCGTACGTTGTTTCAGAGCAAATCCAAAAACAACAAACCCTGTTATGGGTAATTTACCAAGAAACCGTTCGATTTCAGATATCCCTTCACTATTACAGGTGTAGATTATGCAAGTCCATTCATAATGAAAGACCGTGAGAGTTGTGGGGCAAAATTCTCAAAATGTTACGTTTGCTTATTCATATGTTTTGCAATGAAGGCTATTTACATAAAACTCGTGTCTGATTTAACGAGCGAAGCATTTGTACTTGCATTGCGCAGGTTTGCCAGTCGCCGCGGTACACCCTCTAAGATTTATTCCGATAATAAGTCGAACTTTGTTCGTGCCAATAAAGATTTGATCGAATTGGGTAGATTTTTAATTTTCAAGTATGATCAACTTGAAGATACCTTCTCTCATGAGTGGATTGATTGTAAATTCATTCTTGTGAACTCATCGCACTTCGGAGGTCTGTAGGAAACGGGATTGGAAAGTATAAAGCATCATCTTTGTAGGATCATGGAAAACGCAAACCTCACATTCGAAGAATTTCACTCCATTTCTGTACAAGTGGAGGCAATTGTTGATTCCCGACCCCTGCATCCCATTTCCTTAATCCAAATGACCTGAATCCCTCAACCCCGGCGCATTTTTTGGTGAGAAAACCTTTAACATGTGTTCCTGATCCAAACGTTCTACATATACCTGATAATCGCTTGTCAATTTATCGAAGAATACAACAATTACGGCAGCATTTTCGGGATCGCTGGAGTAAAGATTATTTATCCGAACTTCAACAGAGGAATAAACACCACTTGTATTAGTGAAAGACGATAATTTGCCGCCTATGAAATGGTGCTTTTGGCAAATGTGCGTTTGCATCCCGGAAAAAATAATGTTAGTCGTGTGGTTTCCTTGAAAACAGCTACTGGTGGAATCAAAAGAGCTGTATCAAGAATTTGTCTTTTACCAATAGCCTAGCAGCAATGTTATTTGAAGCATGTTACTTCAAGGCTGGCGAGATTTAAGTTGGTGTTTTATTTTCCTCAATAGTTTCCGGACTATGAATGTTTCAAGATTTTCATTTGACAGGAGAAGGAACAAGATAAATTATTAGTATTGATTCGTCAAGCGAATGAATTGTCATTTTCGTAAACTTTATATAAAAAGCAGTTAAATATAGTATTTTTTCAATTCTACAAAGTGTTACAGTCTATCAAACACAAACAGTATGTGACTGAAAATGGAACTGGCCTTGAACAGTCTTTTCAATAAGGGCTCTATTATTTCAAGATCATTTTGTGATGAGGCGGGAAATATTCCGTCCTTTCTGGTCGATTTGAAAGGTTTGAAGCTCTTAATGGCAAAACCCCTTCCAACTGAGCACTTTTCAGTTGTCTTTAACAACCTTGGACCCAGGAAAGTGTATCTGGATGAGAACACGTATGCTTTTCCTCTTGTTTTCTGCATATCTACCGTTCCACTTTTTGATCAAACCGATGCCGTGGGTATGAACTTTAGAAATAACTTTCTGGGAGCGTTGGGCTGGGGCTAGTTCCGTAATCACCTCACACATTCGCCTCCATGTTTTCCTTTCGGATTTTCTGAGTTCCTCATTGTACTCAGAAAAAGTCTTTGTAGTATTCCCAGTGTCCCAAACTTTCAGGTCTATTGAAGAGTTTCCTTCCTTCTTTCCCAAGTTTGGCTTACTCTTCATTTCGCCGAGGCACGTCTCTATTGACTGCCTTTTGTTTTTCTGGGCAGCTGATTTCATATGCTTTCATTATAGAATTTCGAAGTTGCTTGGAGGCTGTATCTGGTTCCTCAGCTGGATCGATGAATATATGTTAGTCCTCCAACTGCCACTCGGGATACCTTATATAAGCATCCCAGTTGGTCAGTTTGGATATCCTATTTTCATCGAAGCGTATTTCCGCTGACTCCAAGTCCAATCTCATGTGTTGATGATCCGACATCGATCAGTCATCAGATACGTGCCAGTTGTGTATGTTGTTTGTTATAAATGGATCAGCACGGGTTAGGTCAAGAACCTCTCATCTGATCGCATTCATGAAAGTGGGTTTATTACCTTCATTGCCACTGTCTATATTAATCGCAGACAAATATTATAAAAGGTACTCACCTCGTGCGTTTGTTTGTTTGTTTCCCCATGTGAGATGATGCGCGATCGCATCGCAGCACAGAATGAAATGACTGTTACCACTTTGACACCATGTGATGAGGCTTCGAATATCCTCTGGTGGTGGGTGTGACGGCAAGCCTTCTGGAAAGTGGGCTGAGGCAAAAACAATCTGCCTCTTGCCTGCCTCAGTTGGATTTTTATTGTAGTTCTCGTCTACTTGGCCGGCCGTTTGAGGCAAGCACTCACTATATCTAGTATAAGTATGTTTTGATCCGATGAAGCGAACTATTCGATGAATTGATGATCGCTACAAAACAGGGCTTTTATGGAAAATGAAAAAATTTTATTTTCAGATGAGCTTGAATGAAGATGCAGACAAAAAAATAGATCAAGCGTTTTGTCAAAAATTTTCTGATGAAGGGCTATCTTAGAAAACTGCCCAACAAAAATCGTACTAATAATGATATATGCTGTTGCGAAGTCAGAACCGGAATTTTTCTCTTGATATACTGAGGTTTTATTCAAATAACCTCCTTCTAAGCACACTTGTGGCTGCTTTTGAATGTTGGAGGTTCATTTGAGGCACTGCTGCCTCTCCAATTATCATCAGTTCCTTATCCTCCCATTGTTTTTGGGGCGATTTCCTCAGCCTGTTCGCCGTATTTACAACCATAATAGTTTCCTCGAGAAGCTGGGGAAAGACAGGCAGAGCTCCGCATTCCGTAAGAAGGCAAATTAAACCGGGGGAGTGCAGATACCCTGGAGTTCACATAATCCTAACTAGTCCACCCACTAGTCATTCAGTCTTCGGCTTATGCTGTTCCACCTTGAACTTGTTTTTTTTATAGTTCTCGTCTACTCGGCCAGCCGGTTGAGGCAAGCCTCCACGTATGTCTAGTTTTACTAGCTAAATACGCGGTCTGTACCAGGCATGTTTCCGCGCAGATGGTTCCAGTTCTCCGGCGCATCGTGACTGCTCCGGACATAACATCCCTGACCCCCCGTTCACTGCAGAACAGGTTCCATCCTCCACCCTGTAGTTCCTGGTACCTTCGTTGGGGTGAAATTTTGTTAAGAAATAGCAAGACCACGTATGATCTTGCTATTTTCTATCCAGGCGGTGCTACGTGCAAGAAAACACCCGTTGGCTACTTCTTCCCGTCATTCCACGGCCCGAACCCGCGAACATATGGTGGGTTGCAAGCGGCGAGCTAAGCAGCGAGATAACGGCCAAAAAGCAACCAACCTTGCCCTGTAAAACACTAAGAAACACTAAAGTAAACTGAAGGACACACTTTAATTATAGATTTCGATCAAGTATCGTCCGCGTCAATTCAAAATAAGAAACATCAAAGTGTAAAAATGGGCAACAAATGGAAAGGCAAATTCGAGGCAAAACATGTAATCAGTACTCCAAAATTATACAATGAAAACATTTTCGATGTCAATCTTAAGGCTATCGAGATGAATAATTCCGCATCACTATGAATTTGTAATAGTCGTCACAAAGCATTACTTCAGCTGTCAAATCGATTATGCAACCCAAACGAGATAATAGGATAACGGGATCACGGAATAGCGGGATAACGGGAAACAAGCATAAGCTAGATGGAACCACACAAAAAAACATAGGAAAAATACAAATACTACGCAAACGAAGTCGCGGGTAGCCGCTGGTTGTTTTAAAATATGTGAGAATGATACTTCACGACAGCGTAATGGAGTCCTTCAAACTACATGCGAGTGAGCTTACTTCGAAGGACATCGACATATCTGATTTTGATAAAATAAGTTTCGATCCGATGAAGCAAACTATTCGATGAATTGGTGATCGCTACAAGATAGGACTTTTATGGAAAATAAAAATAATCTGTTTCCAGATGTGCTTGAATGACAGAAAAAAATGGATCAAGGAGTTTGGTCAAGCGTTATGACAAAAAGTATTTGATGAAGAGCTCTATCTTAGAAAACTGCCCAACAAAGATCGTACTAATAATGATAGATGCTGTAGCGAAGTCACGAGAACTTCAAAACCGGATTATTTCTTTTCATTATTGGGTATTCTATGGATATTTCGGCAAACAAAAATAGCAATCTGTGATGGTATTCATGAACTGTTTCACAAGTTGTTATCAATGAAGAAGATCCATCAGCTCAATGTATCTTATGGCGTGGGTTCAACTGGAATTGCGATCCCGATACATTTGAAATGAATGTGATGACTTGTGTTGCAAAATATCACATGAACGAATATCTCAGAGCTTGCAGTGCCATCGTCAATAGACATCATGGAGATGACCATTTCGATTGCTGCGATTGTGAAGAAAATGCTTCGCAACTTATGTGTGATGCATATACATGAAAGAGTATTCGAAATATGTGACTTTCAAATTCCAAAAAAATGCAATACCCGAAATCTATATGAAAAGGCAGCTGCTACGACTGATAATGACCATATTCTATATGTTTTGTATCATTAACCATCTCATGATTCAAGAACAAATATTATAACAAGATTCGTGGGGACAAAAAATCGATTGAAATCAGCAAATTCCCCGAAAAATTTAGTTGCAAGAAATGAAACATATCCCAGAAATAAAAATGCTGGGATATTATTCTCCATATATTCCGGAAGCCGAATCGATTCAGTTGCAGTTTTATTTGATGCGAGCACGAGAGCCTATGCTAGTATGGAACTTGAAAACGGAATTTCTTTTATATCTTTCAAATTCGAGGTTGCACCTCTTGAACCATCATTGACTATCTCAAGACTTGAATTGGGAGCTGCTCTGATGGAAAAAATCAGCCAACTCTATGAAAGAATTTTTGGATACTGATATCGGGTTGAAAATTTTCTGGACAGATTTCAAAAGAGTGATGATTGAGTCCGATAATAATAAATTCAAGTGATTCGTTCTCAACAGAATACAGAGCTACAAGGGAGAACATATCCAAACATATTTCAAAGTCCAAATTTTGTGAAACACTCTTCAGAAACTCGTCCAAATATGATGTAGTCTACGAAACAAAGACCGGAGAGATGAAGGAGAATTCACTGGTTTGATACCAGCAGATGACAACTTACCATTACCTGATGTCACAAGATTTTCTTTGTGTGGTAAACTCGTTATGAATGGTTTGCGTAATTGTTTTCATCGTTGGGGCTAAGAACATGATAGAGGAAGTCTGGCATGATTGTCAAAGTTATCGAAAAATATATCAGATAGAAAATGTTCCCAACGCCTTATTTTGAACCATTTCCCTTCTCTAGCATGGACTATTCTGGACCGTAGCATGCCAAATTAGGAATAATAAGAGAAAAACGTTAGATAGTAATATTCACCTGCCTAACAGTCCGGGCATACATTCAAAAATTGCTGGTTCATCAAAAACAAATTTTGCTATTTGGCAATCCAGAGAATATGTGCCAAGAGAGATTGTCCAAATGAAATTTTCAGCGACAATGTATCTAATTTAAGCGAAGCGGGTCGAGAGTTAAGGGATGGTGTAATGAAATTCAATGAAGATGCATTTGGAAAGGTTGATGAGGTCTGTGGAGGTGATACTGAAAGCAGTTTTGAAGGGACAGGCACTAGCGAAAGAAGTATTACATACGCTATTTCTAGAAGTAGAATACAAAGTCAATTTTAGACCTTCTTTGCATTACGGAGATGAGGAGGCTTTAACAACCAACGATTTTTTGTTGGGTCGATAGCCTTATACAGAACAGGCATTTCGGCAAAGTAACATATTCCAAACCAATTATTCAAAAAAACAATGGAGGATTTCTCAGGAATTCAGTAACGGGTTATGTGGCCATTATTTATATAGCGACAAGATGTTACTTCATTTTCCCTCAGCTAATTTACTCAGAACAAGAGAGATTATCATTTTCAGAACAAGAGAGATTCTTATTTTTGGACGCCATGAATACATAAATCATGGACAATTAAAAAATACTCTGTGGATGGGTTTATTTAGAAATCAAACTCTAGTTGCTTATAATATCCAATGTATTTCCAATCATCAAAACAATGTGGTATCCCACATTATAAAAATCACATATAGATATTCAAGTAAAAAAAAAATTTTCGATATTTTCTCCACTGTACAATCATTGGGTTACGTTTCGCAGTAAAGTATCGATACAGGCGTGTCCTCGAATTGAAAATAAGGTTGATATGTGAATGTCTACTTCATAAAAACAACACTATCGTTACTATAATCATATATAAATAAGTACAGTAATGTACTTCCGTAGAGAACCTATGACAACAAAAATATGGGTATTTCCCAACACACTGTTTCATTATCAATTATGTTTATACCTTCACACACAACACAATGAAGTTGATTAAAATTTTCAGTGAATAAATCCATACACAATGTAAATAGACAATTGAATTAAAAATCGACAACGCAATTTGTACCAACAACGTAATGTGTACCAGCACTTCAACTCAAAACGAGTTACAGAAAATATTCCAGAACAGTCTGACCTTAACAATCCTGGGGCAGTAATAAGTATACACCGACAGTGCTACTAGTCTGGATGTCCCCAGGAACACAGCAAATCAGCATTTTGTGAACTCATGATAGTCCTGAACAACGAATTAATTTGCCTGCAGGTACCATCATCAATTGACCGTTACTAGGAACCAAGAACCCTATAATATTCATACGATTTGTACCTGATCAATATATGACTCATTTGTACTTCCTGGTTTCGTAGCTCTAGACTTGATTATTGAAGTTTGTTCAAATATTCTTGATCCTACTCTATAACAAAGTAAACGAGGTTGAAGAAACCATTTTTTACCTTCTCTCAAAAGGTATTTCCAATGTAGAGAGAAATTTCCACTTTGAATCCATTAATTATCAAAATTTTGTTTGTGTCATTTTCCATTTATAACTCGTGGTGTAAATCTCATGCAGAACCATAATCATTTCCAACCTCGTGAGAAGTGTAATCGCAATCATATAGTTACCATCAAAACTACGGTAATGTGTTAAATCATAACCACTGGTATTCAAATCTTCACTTGAATTTTCTCAAAACTACTACCAGGAGAGAAAAACTACATGGTTGGCCCCGCCATCACTTTCACAGCAAAAAAACGAACTATTTTCCCGGAAATCTCCTTCACTTTAATTTTCTCACTCGAGAACCGCAAGTCCAAATTCCGTGGGTAATTGAGATTTACCTCTCAACCTTCCTTTTTGTATTCAAAAAACTTTTTCCAATCTATTGAGAAGGAGAACGACATAACCCATCTAATGACAATACTCCTAGTCAAGTTTTCGTTGCTACAAATCGATAGCTATTTCTTAGAAACTATCGATAGGCAACCACTGATGCTCACCTCACCAATGCTAGTGCCTATAATCGCCCAACAAACGAATTGATATCTTATCATCAGAGATATAATACAAAATACAGGGCCCTTTATATTTACTTTATAAAGAAATGGGTCATTGAAAGATTATCATCTTGAGATATATTTTCTGAACTATGCGAATAATAAGAATTATATAATCATACGTGGGTCCATAGTATTAGTAATTTATATACAATTCGTAACTTATACTGCTCTGCATGTAAACGTTACGATATGTTAGAAGAGTTAGATTGAGAAATCTTGCGCAAGACAAAATGGTGCAAGGAAAATGAGCTCAATTATGATTTAGCATTGTAGACGAGCAAGTACCAATAAATGCTCGGCTGGAACTGGCAGCAACTTTTCCAGGAAGAGATGACTGAATGCGAGTTGCAGATATCATATGAAAATATGGCATATGCCAAAGATCAATATCAAAGTTATGTGTAATATATGTAAATATATTGAAAATTAATTTTTCTATTACATTCGTAGTTTTCATATTCGCCCTGTTTATTGACAACACAATGAATTAATTGAATATCAATGCAGACAAAACGCTAACAATTTAAGTCATTGATTTTTCTCATTTCTAATACCGAATCACAGCCTAGAAAATACTCTCTGGAAGACATTCAGAAGTCCCGTTGCAGTCAACAAAACCTACTAGAAGAAATTAATGTTTCCGATTACCACGAGTACCTCTTCAGCGAAATCAGCAAGACCCTCCTCTAAAATAATAGCTCCAAAGCCGTTAATGTGAAACACTTGATTGGCTTTTGGGGCTAGTTCAAGAAGAAACATGAAGACGATAAAATAGATACAGAAGACAAGTTCCAGTATTTATTGCAAGCAACTGAACCAGGTACTGTGGCCAAAGATTTAGTCGAGAGCTTTCCTCCTTCTAGATCAAACTACGGTAAAGCAATCGATCAGTTGAAAGCACGTTTTGCCAGGGATTAATTTCTGATAGAGGTTTATGTCAGGGAGTTATTAGATATCGTCCTCAAGCAAGCAACGAAAACCAAAACAGGTATGACTTTGGCCAGTTTATATGATGAGTTAGAAACTCAATTGAGAGCATTATGAATTCTTGGGGTAACTAGTGATAAATATGCTGAAATGCTCTTCCCTTTAGTAGGGTCACCATTACCAGAGGAACTTTCAAATGTTTGGGAGAGGTTCCGTAGCATGAATCCCATTAGTCTACATGGAAAATTTGAGGAGAGTGAAGAAAATAAAGGTAATTTCAATAAAACTAATATTCTGTCAATGTTACTAGATTTTTTGAGAAGAGAAGTAGATTTAGAAGAAAGGATCAATCTTGCTCAAACCAGTTTTGGCATAGAAAAGGAGTCGACAAAGAAAACTACCGATTTAAAGAGAGAGCAAGAGCAAGGTGGATCAGAATTATATACTCACAGCTTCCGCACTTTATTCAGCGAATATGAAGAGTCAACAAAAAAGAGGTAAGAATGTTCCTAAATATTTGTCCTGTGACAAATCACTCGCAAGTCAGGAGTGTTTCAAAGCGCAAAAGTCAACACTCGAAGAAAGAAAAGCCAAAGTTATAGGTAAGAGGGCTTGTTTCACATGTTTGAAGAGAAATCATACAAATCGTAACAGTAAGGCTTTCATCAGATGTTTGATTTGCACAAAGAGACATTACCCAATTATGTGCTCTGACTTGTGTGTGAGCAATACTAATGACTCTAATACTAATGACTCTAATACTAATGACACCAATCAAAAGGTTGAGAACGTACTAACAAATGATCTCCAAACTGACACATTATTACAAACCGTACTCGTAAGACTTGTTAACAATGGCAGAGAGAAGGTTGTACGCGCTTTACTAGATTCAGCATCACAGAGATCATACATATTATCAAAATGTGTGACAGATCTGGGATATGTCAAAAGTGGCGTAGAAAATATTATACAGGGCGTGTTTGGAGGTCTACAAACACTTCCAAAAACCATGGAATTTTCGATATAGTTGTTCAAAACCTTGATAGAAATTTCGAAATAGAACTTTCCGTTCTCGAACAAGAAAAAATTTGTAATTACATTCCTTGTTCAGAAGATTCGTTATATATGTATCACTTGGAATGAAAGCACATAATTCTGAACGAGGTCATTGTCAAAAATGATCCACGAGATATAGAGTTATTGTTGGGTGCTGACATTTTCGGCAAACTCGTCACAGGGGATCTTGAAAATTTAGACGATCATCTTTTTGCGATCAAAACACATTTTGGGTGGACTGTGATGGGACAGCAAACAAATTTTAAAAACGAAATGATATTTTTGGGTGTCACCAATTGTTCCTCAATAGATTTGTGGACTTTGGATGTTCTAGGGAAGATCCAGCCGACGTGAAAACCAAAGATAATCTAGAAGAGGATACCATAAAATATTTCGATGAAACAATTTCAATCAACCAGATGAGAAGTTCATCTTCCATGGATTGCAGACCATTCAGAACTCTCGAGTAATGAGCATTTAGCGGAAATCCGACTACTTTCGACCACCAAGAAACTATTACATCTCCAGGAATTTGAAGCATATGAACAGGTATTGACTGAATGGGAAAATTGGGTATTATAGAGGAAATTAGAGAAGAAGAAGGTAATGGTAAGAAATCATTACTTACCTCATCATGCCGTTTTCAAAGAGTCGAGCAATACTAAAAAAATTCGTCCAGTTTTTGATGCCTCAGCAAAAGACTAGAATGGAAATTCTTTGAATAATTGTTTACAAACCCGACCAAATTCAATTGAGCTCATACCAATTCTCTAACTGAAATTTAGATTAGGAATGATAGGGGTTACAGCTAACATTGAAAAGGCCTGCCTTCAAATCAGTATTTCTCTTCATGATAGGGATTTCTCGAGATTTTTTTGGTGGTCCAATCAAACAGAAAACAGACGGAAAATGCACCGACATTGCCGAGTAGTTTTTGGAGTCAAACCTAGCCCGTTTCTGCTAGCTGCTACAATAAATTATCATTTGTCACGTGCACCAGATGATCTGGAAGATACAGCTGAGAAATCGGAGGAATCATTTTATGTCGACAACTGTATCACTAGTTTCAATAACGAACAAGATTTAGAGAAATTTGTTAGAAAATCAAAAGAATTGATGTCATCAGGTAATTTCAATCTCAGAGATTGGGTATCCAATATAGATAATGAATTATGTGGTTTTGTTGAGAAAACTGAAATCTCTGTATTGCGGATGCTATGGAATAAAAGGGATGACATGATTTCTTGTGATTTGGGTGCATTAAGTAAGTTACAGAATATTCCGAAAACAAGACGCAGCTTACTATCTGTTGCTCAACGGATTTTTGATCCCATAGGATTTACCTGCCCGTTCACCTTGATACCGAAAATTTTATTACAAGATACATGGCAGTTGAAAACTGGATGGTACAGTGAATTTCCGGAGATATTGATAAAGCGATCTAACAGACTCAGTTCTTTTCGTTGTGTCAAGTTCCCAGATCACTCAGCTTTAGATAGCAATTAGATGTCGAGAATTACACGATACATATTTTCTGTGACGCAAGCAAAGTTGCGTACGCAACTTGTGTTTTTATGAGAATGGAAATAGATGGAATCTTCTATGTACAAATGTTACAGGCAAAGTCGAGAATTGTACCGAAAAATATCACGACTCCTAGATTAGAATTATTAGCTTGTGTAATTGGAGTTACATTAGGCCCAGCTCTTAAAAAAGTTCGGTCGCTCAGTATTTCGAAAAAATATTTTTAACTGATTCTACGATAGCCTCGACATGGATCAAGACTGTGGGTACGTGGAAAACATTCGTTGATAATAGAGTGAATTAAATTCGTTCCGTATCAGATGCAGATCATTGGAATTATGTTCCGGGAAATATAAATCCTGCTGACGTGGCTTTTCGAAGTTGCAGTGGGGAATCTCTAGTAGAAAATAAATGGTGGGAAGGTCCGCGATGGTTGAGAAAAGGTCATGACTGCTGGCCAAATTCAATATTCGAGTATGCAGAAAATGCAGTGGAGGAAGAAAGAAAAAAGGCAACAGTGAGTAATGTGGTACATGAAAATAATTTCATAATGAAGTTATGCTATTTTTCTAAATTTTCCAAAATCATCAGAACCATTGCGTGGATTTGGAGATTTTATAATAAGATTTCGAAGAAATTTCTATCGGAAAGAGAGGGACAGCTAACGTATGACGAAATTAAATATGCCAAAAATTCTTGCCTGAAATCAATACAAAATGAAAGTTTCGACAATAAGCCTATAATTGAGAATTTGGAACTTATTGAAGATGAAGACGGGATCTCGGGAATAAAAACATGCTTGATTCTCGGAGAAGACCCACATAATTTCAAATTCCCCATAATGCTTCCATCGGAACATGTTTTGGTAGAAAAATTGGTATTTGAACAGCATGAAGTCAATCAACATGCAGGAGTTCGAATACTTCTTTGTATTTTAAGAGAAACGTTTTGGATCATGAGATGAAGGCGAACAGTAAAGAAAATCATATCAAATTGTACAATTTGTGGGAGATTCACTAGTGAACCCGTAGATACACCAATTGCACCACTTCCAAAAAAACAGAATAAATCAAGCTGCAGCTATCTATATTTCTGGTGTTGATCTGGCAGGGCCCTTGTTCTTGAAAGGAGGTGAGAAGGTTTAGATCTGTTGCAGTTGCAGCTCATTATATTGTTTTTGGTTTTTGTATTTCTTATAGTCTAGTTGTTCCTGATAATGAGAAGAAAGAAGATTGATATATGTTGTAGTAACGTCATAATATAGTTGATTTCGATACGTTTTTCTCCTCTAAGTTTATTTCATATCTCCAAATTGTCCTTATTTGATATCGAATAGTTACCGGGTAGGTGCTGTTCGTACATTTTGTGGCGACCGTGACAGGACAGTTTTGAAGAAATGGAGAAAATACAGAGACTCAGAGAGATTCGAAGAGTATCGTCTGAACGGGTTTATGATGCTATTATCAAGTTATTACAAACGCCGAATCCCGATTTCAGTATAATACAAGGAAATTTTCGTATTCTTGATCAGAAAATGGAGACGATTGTAGATTTGGACAAACAAGTTCTCGATTTGTTGCTAGACGGGGATTCCATTGAAGAAAATATCGACCTTGAAGTTGAAGAAGCTGACGAGTTAACGAGCAAGTACAATACTTTGAAGTATAGAATAGAGCAACGTATGAGTAAGGACTGTTTCGTCCACCTCAAGTGATTCAAGTCATTCCAGTCATTTGAGATCAGCTTTGAAGCTCCCAAAAATAGAATTCGCCAAATTTGGCGGAGATATCAAGGACTGGCTGCTTTTCTGGAGTCAATTCAAGAGGATTAACGACGATGAGAGTTTGGAAAACGAGGATAAATTCCAATATCTAATACAGGCCACCATACCGAAATCTCGTGCTCACCAGTTAGTGAAGAGTTATCCTCCCAGTGGAGAAAACTACCCCAAAAAGTGATTGATAGTTTGAAGTCCCGTTTTGGCAAAGATGAACTTCTGGTAGAGTTTTACGTTCGAGAACTCTTGAAGTTGGTGTTGAACAATTTGAATGTGGACGTTTGTCTGAGTAGTCTTTTTGATAGAGTTGAGTCACAACTTCGAGCTCTGGAAACACTTGGCGTTACTTCTGAAAAATACGCCGCAATGTTATTTCCACTAGTTGAATCCTGTTTGCCCGAAGATGTACTCAGAGTTTGGCAACGAAGTACAACCGATCATGCCGATTCAGCATCCGAAGGCACCCTGAGTTCATCTGAAACTAATTGTCGACTAAAGAGGCTGATGGAGTTCCTGAGAAGAGAAGTGTAGAATGAGGAGAGAATTTCTCTGGCAGTCTCCGGATTTGATGATAAGCACAGGAAGAAGGAGTTGCCGAAAGAAGAATCCATTGCTACAGCGTCAGCATTATTCGATAATAAACAGCAATCCGTCAAATGTGTTTTTTGTAGAGAAAATCATCCGAACTTCAAATGCAGTAAAACTGGTAGAATGAAACCGACAGAAATTAGAAGAATTCTGTCAGATAGAGGATGCTGTCATAATAAAAACATTCAATTATAAATACGTATCAGATATATTGTATTCTAAAACTTGCTCTGTTGTTCCGTTATTTAATTTGTAGATTTTGCTTGTAACTTCCAACATATTTACGAAAATTATTCCATCAACTTTGACAATGATAATTGCGCATTTAAACGTACGCTCACTATTTACTGGGTTCAATGATCTACGGGATTTGGTAATTTCAAATAAGTACGATATCCTGGCGGTATCTGAAACATGGCTGAATCCGAACAGTGACGTAACCATGTTTCGGATACCTGGTTATAGATTCATACACACAGCTAGAAATACCAGAGGCGGAGGAGTGGGTTTATTTTTCAGAGAGTCATGTCGTTTTGACATTTTAGTAAGTGACATTACTAACAATATAGAACAGTTATGGGTTGAATTGAGGTATGGTACAAAAATGTATACTGTTGGCATTATTTATAGACCACCAACATCAAATATTCCTGTATTCATTAGTGAATTTGAAGATAGTCTCACCATAGTCGCGCCTAGATCCGATAATATTATTTGCATGGGTGACTTCAATATCAATGGTCTAGATATTACAGACAGGAACTATATTCTACTCAATGAAATTTTCGAAATTTATGAATTAAAACAAATTATACAATCGCCAACTAGAGTCACGCACTCATCGTCCACTCTACTTGATTATGTTATTATACACGAAGAATTGAACTGGGATGACTGTGGAACAGTAGATTTACATCACATATCAGATCACTACTTAGTTTATTGTATTATACCGCAAACGAAACATCTCAAAAAACATGTATCAAGAACGTTTCGCAATTTCAGAAATTTTAACATTGAAAATTTCACATATGATTTGGGTTTAATTCCATGGGATCATATGTTTCTGATGGATGACATTGACAATAAAATTGAATACTTTTGTTTGCATATTCTCAACCTATTTGATATTCACTCTCCATATATCACAAAAAACTTTAACAAGCCATTTACTCCATGGATAACCGACAATATAAAACTCATGATGAAACTTAGGGACAAAGCTCTAAATGAGTATAGAAAAACGGGCATGGTTCTATTGAACGCGAAAGAAAGGCTTATCTGGAATATATTACTGTGAATAATAATAGATCCAAAGATTTGTGGCTAAAACTCAGAAAACTAAACATACATAGTAAATCCATATCCTCGAATATTCCCGCTCAGTTGCACAATGCAAGTGATATCAATGATTTTTTTTATCCTCCACCAAACTGAGCAATAAAGTTGATTTTGGTATGAAAAGTTTTTACGAAAACAACATAAATGATTCTGTAACTACATTTTTAGAATTTCACCTGATCACGGAGGCTGAGTTACTGACCTTCATGTCACAAATAAAAAGCAAGTCTAGAGGAATTGATGATCTTGATGATTTTCTTGTGAATCTCTGTTGCCCATCATTATTACCCATTATATTACATATTATAAACTTCTGTCTGGAAAATAATGTTTTTCCTAGCATGTGGAAAAAATCTATTGTGATCCCAATACCAAAAGTTGAGGAACCAATGGAATATAAAGATCTGCGCCCTATTTCCCTACTGCCCTACCTCTCAAAAATTTTAGAGAAAGCAATAGCTCATCAGCTTCGTGCTCATCTTTGTGATAATAATATCCTCCCAATGATGCAGTCAGGCTTTAGGTCGAATTATAGCTGTGCAACGGCCCTACTGAATATACTTGATGATATTGTCAGAGCTTGGGATAATGATGAAATAACTGCTTTAATTCTGATCGATTACAGCATGGCCTTTGATACGATAAATCATCAACTTCTACTCTCCATAATGCATTATAATGGTTTAACTGATAATGCTGTAAAGTTTTTCACATCGTATCTCTCGAATCGATCGCAAATGGTTAAGGTTGATGATGATTTATCAAATTTAAAGACATTGACATCGGGTGTACCCCAGGGGTCAATACTTGGGCCCATCTTGTACATAATATATACGACTCAACTGACCGTAGGATTGAACAATTTGAAGTGCCATATGTACGCCGATGATACTCAATTGTATTATTCATTCAAATACGATGTGATGCAACATAGTGTTGATATCATAAACAAAGAACTGAACCACTTAGTGGAAGTATCGAAAAAACATTCCCTACGCATAAATATTGACAAGTGCTCTGTAATCAAATTTGGAAGACAGGGTACTAGGTTGAAAGTTGGTGATATGGGTATAAAAATAGGTGGTGTACATCTTCCGGTGAAGAGTCATGTGAGAAATTTGGGAATTACAATCGATGACGACCTAAAATTTAAAAGCATGTATCACTGTTAATGCAAAAGGCTTATGGAAAAATGAAATTATTATATCCTCACAGACATTCCTTGAACCAGAAAACTAAATTGCTATTGTGTGATTCTCTGATTCTGTCCACTTTTAATCATTGTGATGTAGTATATCACTACTTTTTGAATACCAATGAACAACAGAGAATTCAGAAGGTTCAAAACTCATGTTTGAGATTTTCATTTGGCATTAGAAAGAGGGATCCCATTTCACACACCCTTGAAAAAGCAAAATGGTTGAAAATGTTTGATAGGCGCACACTTCATTCCGCGGTGTTATTCCATAAAATAGTTGTCACTCATACACCCCCATACTTATATAATAAAATACAGTTTAGAACGGATGTGCATCATGTGAACATAAGACGTAAAATGATTCATATTGTTAGGCACTCCACCGAGCATTTCAAGCGATCTTTTACTTATACCATCGCAAAGTTATATAATGACCTCCCGCCGATCCCCCAATCCAAATCTATTGTGTGTTTCAAAAATTGTTACAAGCAAAATCTATTATCAAAAACTATCATCAAATAATCATCATTATTAAATATATATGTGTTCTCCACTATAATTATTATCACCTATTATTTTTGTAAGTTTCATTCATTCTCTTTCATATTGTATTTTTGTTCTGTATTATTCAATGTTTTTTTTCTCTCTATCATTGTTGTTCTATATTATTCACATTATCATTATACCATTATTGATTCAATATTGTAACAACATCCATATAGAGAAAGATAAGTGCCATGTGAAGTGGAATGAATAGAAAAATCGAATTAAACGGTTTTCTTCACATAAAGGATTCAATATAAAATTGAACCAGAAAATGGTAGATCTCAGGTGAAAAACAACTACTTTCCTGGCAAATACCACGCAGAACGTTGAATGATATTCACCTGAAAATCCATGCATACTTCCATATAATATCAATGGACATTGAATGCAAATGTTTTTTTCTGATAAGCTCGATTATGTTTAATTTATGTCGTGTTCACCTAACAATCCGCATACCGGTTTCAGGCTTCTTGGCCCTCATCAGTACGGAGTAGTCAACCAGCCAAAGGTCCAAAGAACTCTGGCTGAAGTGAGATACAACGTAAACAAACCATCATCGAGCTTGTAACACCTATAGGTACGCCGGAAAAGATGAACTTTAACTGGTGGTACCTAGTGACAGAAAGAAACACTCCGAAAATCTCCCACCTCGATAGGTTTCTAAATAAAAGATTCCTTCTCAGTAGCAAGCCCGTCTAGCATATAGTGAAAGATATGTGCCATGTGAAGTGGAAAGAATAGAAAAATCGAATTAAACGGTTTTCTTCACATAAAGGATTCAATATAAAATTGAACCAGAAAATGGTAGATCTCAGGTGAAAAAAAACTACTTTCCTGGCAAATACCACGCAGAACGTTGAATGATATTTAGAAACCTATCGAGGTGGGAGATTTTCGGAGTGTTTCTTTCTGTCACTAGGTACCGCCAGTTGAAGTTTATCTTTTCCGGCGTACCTATAGGTGTTACAAGCTCGATGATGGTTTGTTTACGTTGTGTCTCACTTCAGCCAGAGTTCTTTGGACCTTTGGCTGGTTGACTACTCCGTACTGATGAGGGCCAAGAAGCCTGAAACCGGTATGCGGATTGTTAGGTGAACACGACATAAATTAAACATAATCGAGCTTATCAGAAAGAAACATTTGCATTCAATGTCCATTGATATTATATGGAAGTATGCATGGATTTTCAGGTGAATATCATTCAACGTTCTGCGTGGTATTTGCCAGGAAAGTAGTTGTTTTTCACCTGAGATCTACCATTTTCTGGTTCAATTTTATATTGAATCCTTTATGTGAAGAAAACCGTTTAATTCAATTTTTCTATCCATATAGTGTTTGTATTTTTATATGTATGGGAGTGGATCTCATGATTTGATTTTATTCCAAAATTGTTTTAATAATGTCTCATGGTGTAGTTGATAAAATCTTCATCGAGAAAATAATGGAATAAACAACCTTCATTATAATATTACAATCATAATTGATTTCACGTCTACATATTTTTTCTCTTCCTTCGTATTTTTTTTTTATTTATTATTATTTTTGAGGTGTAAGAATGGTTTATGCCAATCTTGCAACCTATTGACAGGTTTCATCTTTTTTCTTTCCCCAAATGTATCTAGATATTATTTTCTGTCAATAAATGTATATTATTATTATTATTATTATTATATCTGTATGAAATTCGGACACATTGCGCGCAGGTGTAGAGTCAAAATAGAGTGTTCCGATTGTAAGGAAAGACATTCTACAATGTTGTGTCCCGAGAAGGATTCCATTTCACCTGACAAACATTTGTCTGCCAAAGAGAATCCAACTGTCGAAAATCTATCAAATCAAACTCATGATGAAGTTTTCCTTCAAACCTTACTCGTTGAACTTCATAATGATAGTTTTTCTCGTCAAGTGAGAGCTATTATAGACACTGGCAGTCAACGTTCCTATATAAATACGTTTTCCGCCTTAGAAATGGGATACGAAAAAATTTCCGAAGAAACAATAATTCATGCTTTTTTTGGAGGCTCCCAGTCTGAAGTTGTGAAACCCAATTGTTACAAGATCAGTTTGAGAAATTTGAATCGAGATTATGCATGTAACTTCCAAGCATATGACCAGTCAGTAATTTGTAGCAATGTTATTTCCGTTGAGGATGGAACGTGGATGCGTGAGCTGCGAGAACTGAATGTGAATATCTCCGACGTGAACGAGGGTCCAGTAGAAGTGCCTATTGGTGCTGATGTGTGCGGCAAACTGTGCACTGGCCGAAATCATCGTCAGAAGTGTGGTTTAGTTGCAATGGAGACACTTCTAGGATGGACTCTTATGGGAAAGGTGTCAATTCCTAGTTCAAATAGTTTGAATTCAACTTCTATGATAGTGACTTCATTAGTATGCAAATCCTACGATATTTCCGATATATGGAAACTTATATTTGGGATTTCCGATCCAATTGATAAAAATACCAGAAGAGAAGCGGAAGTAGCAGTAATGGATCATTTCCAGAAAACAGTAACTGTTAATTCAGAAGGAAGGTACGAAGTCGTCCTACCTTGGATCGAGGGGCATACCCCTCTTCCAAGTGTGAAGGGGTTTCTCCTCCTATTATAAAACTTTGGCGCTTATCGCTGTTCTCGGTCTTACCTCGGGCGCCACCTTTTGATTTATAGTGGAAAAGGCCACTTTTGCTCCGGGCAGTCTCAGTGAAGAAAGACACTCCAGGGGTCAATATAGTCGTGACACTGTAACAGGGCCAGCAAGGCAGGCTTTAATTGCCTTCAACTGGGTTTCGTACCTGGGTGGCGACTGCGCACTAGATGTTAAAATTCTACTCAAGCTAGTAAATGAAAGAATACTCTAGAAACAGGATAAACAGGTATATTACATAACAATGGAAATACAGTCAGGGCGGCTGCTGTCAGCCTCAAGTTATTACAACAAATAAACGACCGGCAAGCACTTGTTACAGAAAAAGCGGGAAGGGTGTTTTCAAGCTTGCGGGGTAAACTTAGCATCCAAAAGCTTTTGCGGTGGGGGCGGGGTATCGTACGGACTCGTATGCAGAAATTACCAGCACAGCATTGAAATGAATATGTGCCTCTTACGATCATGCGCACATCGCATCTGTGGTACTTACAAACATTTCCTGATGTCTATTACCTTATACAACATATTTACCAAACTCCGATCTCACTGCTTCGGCAAGGCCCGGGACGGTCGTGGACTGCTTCGGTCTTTGGCTCACACTCTGGATACTAGTCGGACGCGTGACTGCCTACTAGGCTCGGCAAGCTACTTAATCTCAGAAATATGTCGAAACGGAACTACAGCCGGCTTCCCCCTCTTTTGCGAATACCTCACGACCGACTTATATGCGTGCGCCGTTTTGTGGACTCTGTCGATTTCGATACAAATTATACTTTCACAGAATAATAACCCAGCTTGTAAAATCCTTCGTGCTGTGACGTCAGCTTGCGGCGTGCGCCTTTGTCTCGACTCAACTGTTCTCGGTGGCTTCTATCGGATGACTGAATGTGTTCCGCTCACTGCTTGTGAAATTCTCCCAAGTGGCAATCCACGTGATGTGACGTCAGCTCGGTAGCGTGTGCTTTTGACTCGGCTGGACTGCTGTCTCGGGCTTCTAACGGATGACTGAATTCTCTTGTCGGCGTTGGAACATAGCCCAGCTTGCTCGATCAAAATGTGTTCTCGAGAGTCGATAGCCGGCGCAGGTTATATTCGTGCGTGCTATTTAGCTACGCCTCGCGGTGTAAGCGTAGTTTCCGGAAGGCGTTTAGTCTGTTTATTAGGATAGATGTAATCCACGGATTTATCACGAATACGAATGGTATTTCTAGACCTATTATTACTGTCAAGAGGATTTTATTTCCTTCCTCCAGGGAGCTTTTGGCTGATAATATAGCGGGAAAATAGTAACTTCGTTACACAAGTAATTTTGATATCGCTATAAAAAGACTTGATAATTTGATGCAAAAACTGAAAAATGATGGATATTATGAGGAATATAACAAAGTTTTCTCCGAATGGTTAGCTGATGGCGTGATTGAATACGTTCCTGAGAATGAGGTGTGTTTTGAAGGTCACTATTTGCCACATCGTCATGTTTTGAAATTGAGTAGCGCCACTACGAAACTCTGTCCTATTTTTGATGCTTCGGCCAGAATGAAGAGTAATCCGTCTCGGAATCAACGTTGAGAAAAGGGAATCAACCTGATAGAACTCATCCCTTCAATATTGATTCGATTCAGATTATATAAAATTGGTGTGATATCAGATATAAAAAAAGCTTTTCTCCAGATTAGTATTTGTCCACAAGATAGAGATTTCTTTCGTTTTTTGTGGTATGATGAAAATGATCAGCTCAAATATTATAGACATACCAGAGTTGTGTTCGGTGTGACCTGTAGTCCTTTCCACCTCGGGGCAGTGATCCAAAATCATCTCACTAGAGCCCTGAACGAAGCTCACTCAGAAAGTTTCTGTTATTCCGTGACACTTATTTCAAAATTGTCAAAAAAAATTTACGTCGACAATTGTGTTGTTAGTTTCGAATCTGAAGAGGAACTTGAAACATTCATGGAGCAGTCCCAAGAAATGATGAATGAAGTAAAATTCGATTTGCGTGGATAGGAGTGGACAATATCAGATAGAAATGAGTCTTGTGTCACATTAGTGTCACCTGTTTTGGGGCTGAAGTGGAATCGACTGCAAGATACTCTAGAGCTTTGTTTCGATTGGTTCCAAGATATATCCTTAGATAAAATAACAAAGCGATTGATTCTGTCTGTAGCAAACAAGATTTTCGATCCGATTGGATTCTTCTGTCCGGTTTCATTGATTCCGAAAATCCTGTTACAAAAAATGTGGATTTTGAAAGTTGGATGGGATGTAGAAGTGCCGGAAGAAATGAGGATCACATTTCTAGAGTGGTTGAAAAATTTGGGTATTTTAGTTAATTTAAAGATTCCCAGACGTTTGTCAACTGTGTCAAATTGGGATTTGTGGAGTTTACACATGTTTTCGGACGCGAGTCAGGATGCTTATGCAGCGGCTGTTTTCCTCAGATCGGAGTCCGACGGGATAATTCAGGTTCAACTTATTCAATCAAAGTCCAGAGTTTCACCTGTAAAAAAGTTATCGATACCCCGATTGGAGTTATAGGCTGCAAACATTGGAGCGAGGTTGATATCTTATGTTTTGGAAATTCTCGATAGCAAAGACATTTCCGTATTTTGTTGGACCGATTCAAGTACAGTTTTATCCTGGATACGCCGAGAAGATCTATGGAAAAGTTTTGTGTGGAATAGAGTTCAAGAAATTAGGATTCTTACAAACATCGATAACTGGCATTTTGTACCCGGAAATATGAATCCCGCAGACTTGCCTTCACGAGGATGTTCTCCAAGACAATTGTTGGAGTCCAAATGGTGGGAGGGGCCAAGTTGGCTCTCAAAACCAGAAAATGAATGGCCTTCTCAAGAATATAATGTGAATGAGGATTCCGTTCCCAATGAGAGGAAAAAATCTGTTATATCTTCCTTTCTGAATACTCAAGAAGACAATGCTTGGTACTATCAATATTTTTCGAAATATAGGCAAATAGTGAATCTTATTGGATGGTTGAGAAGATTTTGTCATAATTGTCGCAGTGTGCAGAAAATCAAAGGCTCCGAACTAACATTAGGAGAGATACAAGAGGCTGAAAAATTACTTATAGAATTGATTCAACGGGAAGCTTTTTCTGGTATCCACGACAAGAGTTTTCCTTCATTACAACCCTACGAGGACAGAGATGGCATTTTCAAACTGGAAACGAAGATTGTTGAACGAAATGACTTCCAAAATTTTCGATACCCTATTATTCTACCATCAGATCACCCTGTTGTTGCCAAAATGATTTATGACTGTCATATTAAAAAGTGTCACGTTGGCACTCAAGGTTTGTTGAGTATAATGCGAGAGAAGTTTTGGATTATACGAGGCCGAAAATCCATTGAATCAGTCATTTCAAAATGTGTTATATGTCGTAGAAGCCATGTGAAGAACTTTGATACACCCCCAGTACCTTCACCTGAGAACCGAATCAGAGACGCGGCTGTCTTCGAGATTATTGGAGTCGATTTGGCGGGTCCGCTTTTCATACTGAATAATGAAAAAGTGTGGGTAGTCATTTTCACTTGTGCAGTGTATAGAACTGTGCATTTGGAACTTGTATCGAGTTTGTCAACAGATAGTTTTCTACAAGGTTTCCGAAAATTTATCAGCAGAAGAGGGAGACCGTCTGTAGTCTACAGTGACAATGGCAAGAACTTTGTGGGTGCTGAAAATGCATTCGAAAAAATCGACTGGAACAAAATATCTCAGTACAGTCTAGTGGAAAGAATTTCGTGGAAATTCAACCCCTCGACTGCTGCTTGGTGGGGCGGTTGGTGGGAGCGGCTGATTCGACTACTCAAACAACTTCTACGAAAGACACTGGAAAAAGTATCTTTGACCTCCGAGGAGTTATCGACGGTTTTATGTGAATGCGAAGCCGTTATGAATTCACGACCGCTCACCTATGTGTCAGAAGACAGTCAAGATTTGGTTCCTTTGACACCTTCGATGTTTCTTCAGGAAATAAAACAAATTGGTGTTCCCGATATCGACAAAATTGATGCTGAATGTTTGAACAGACATTCACGATATAGATCCAGATTGAAAGAAGACTTGAAAAAGCGATTTCGAAACGAATATTTGAGTCAGTTGATAATACGCCCAAAGAAATGTCAATCGTCTGACGTGAATGTTGGAGATGTCGTTTTGATTGGAAATGATACATCAAAACGTTTCGATTGGCCTCTAGCATTAGTTGAAGAAGTGTTTCCTGGTAAAGATGGTAAAATTCGAGTGGTTCGTTTGAAAACTAGTTCTGGGCACCTGATGAGACCTGTTCAGAGATTATTTCCGTTGGAAGTTCATTCAAGTCAAGAAGTACGACAGTTGAAAAGTGATGTGAGGAGAAAACAAGCGAAGGATGTTTCTACTAAAGATAAAATGCATGGAGATGCTTTGGAATTAAATGATGGCGGGAAAAATGTTACCACTCATTCTGGAAGAAGAGTCAAACCCCCGGCAAAGCTGATTTTATGAGTATGTGTCGAAATTTCATGAAACTGACACATACGGTGGGAGGATGTTGCAGTTGCAGCTCATTATATTGTTTTTGGTTTTTGTATTTCTTATAGTCTAGTTGTTTCTGATAATGAAAAGAAAGAAGATTGATATTTGTTGTAGTAACGTCATAATATAGTTGATTTTGACACGTTTTCTTCTCTGAGTTTATTTTATATCTCCAAATTGTCCTTATTTTATATCGAATAGTTACCGGGTAGGTGCTGTTCGTACAGATCGTTTTATTAATCTGTGCCTTATATAGGGCAATTCATCTAGAGCTAGTAAATTACCTTTCAACAGACAGTTTTCTTCTTGCCTTGAGGAGGTTTCTCGCGAGAAGAGGAAGAGTATCTATCAAAAATTCCGATAACGGAACGAATTTCGTTGGTGCTGATAATTTGCTGAAGAATGTTGAATGGAATCAAATCAGATAAAATGGATCTTTAATCCTCCCACCGCCGCCTGGTGGGAAGGATGGTGGGAACGATTGGTCAGGATCATCAAAGAACTTTTGAGGAGGAATTCGGGAAGAGCTGTGGTCAATTTTGGAGAAATGATGACAATTCTCTTTGAGTGTGAGTCCATCATCAATAGTCGACCACTAACTTATATTTCTGAAAACGAATATTTGATACCTTTAAGTCCCGCAATGTTTAAACAAGACCTACCTTCTAACAAAACCCCTGATCTGGACAACATCGATAGAAACCAGATAATATCACATTTTCGGTATTTACAGAAGGTCAGAAATGGCATCAGAACTCGATTCAGAAAAGAATACCTGGCAGAATTAGTACACTCTGGTCATTGAAAAACTGGCACCTTGAACGTTGGTGACATTGTTCATGTTGCTTCGGACAATTTGAAACGATTGAACTGGCCTTTCGGAAGAATAATAGAAGAAGTTCCTAATGGTGAAAGTGAAACCCTTCGACCATTCCACAGACTTTATCCATTGGAGATTCGAAGAACTCAGTGATGAAGTCAGGAGAGACAGCAGGAGATGAAGAGAAGAACAGAGGAAAAACTGCTGGGAAGAAAGAAGATAATCTGAAGATTTTGCAGAAAGGAGCGAATAAAAGTCGTTACAAGGCTGGGAAGAACCGTACACGTTCCCAAGCGATGCGGTTTTAGTTGATTATTAGTTAGAGTTCAATACTTTGCAATTTTGTTTCAAGTTTTTTTTTAGAGTTCAAATTGCAAAAGGGGGAGAATGTTGGGAAATACTAATATCATTGATTAACTTTACTCTGTTGAGAATCATCCTGTATAAGAAAAAGTAGTTGTCAAATAAAAAGTTATAGAATTCAACATACGTCAGAGTCTCTCCATATCAAAAAATACTTTCCATCGAAATAATCAATAGAATAGTTGCTTCAAAATAGCAATTTTGAACTCAGTATTAGCAACAACTATTATTGTCTAAAATAAAATATCATACGGGTAGTTGCCTCATTTTGTAAATTTCTTCACCATTTCCTGGATAATTTGGTGAAGTTATTATAGCAATCCCGCGATTCAAGTGAAAATCATATTTTTTCAAAAAGAAGAAGTTTTAACATATTTTTTTGTGTCTCCTATAAACTTGCTGTGCAGGCCAATAGGTGGGCTAGAATGAGTAGCAGTCTATGGATAACTTGAATGAAACTCACACTGCATCTGGAATTCTAGAACAATAGTAAATATGTTGAAAAGGGAAACATTCTCAATTAAATATTCATAGAAAGATTTTTCTATCAATATTTAATTGAGAATGTTTCCCTTTTCAACATGAATACCCCACAAGAGGTTATCTTGACGATGGAAGATAGTGACTAAAGTTTATCTTTCAGTCGCAGATGATTCCACATCTGATTTAATGAACATCCTGTTTATAACTTCAACAAATCAATAATAAATATCTATGTATATATTTTGGATCATCCTAAATACTATGAATGGCACCTTGAAATCGGTGAAAACTATCTATGAACTTGCTTCAAATCTTCCCCAATAATTCGATGACATTTTTCATAATCTTTCCATATTCTTTGTTTGTGGTTTCGTTTAAGAACTCGAATGGGTTTTCGCATAAAAAACACATTTAAATTGATCCATTCCAATCAAATTCAAGGTTATTCTGTGGAAAATATCGAATAATGCATTTTTAACATTATTTCATTATATTCCGTTTTATTATTCGATAAGTCGTGAATTCTGGAGATTAGAATCATCGAAAATAGGAGATGAACTTCTATATTAACAAATTACAAAATGGGCATAGAACGTTTCTGTCGCATAATTGTTAATAACGATGCATTTTGTTATATACTCAAGCAAAAAGGTTGTTAGCGTACGGTACGGTTTGTGTCAATCCAATTATGCTCTGTACAGTATCTTCAAAAACAAAGTTGAGAAGTGAAAACTACAAATTCCGGGTGCTGTGTAAGTGACTTCTTGTGAAAAAACTATTCGTTAGTATAGTTTCAATTGTTTTCATCGGAAGTCGTATTTCGGGTGCTAAGACTGACTTTACTATTACTGTATCACCCCCTATGGTTCAGCCGCTTTACTACATCGTTAAGTATAGTACTGCAATACATCTAAGAAATTCATTATTATTCATCACCGATAAAGCTAAGCGGTCGACCGACCTCAGAGACATATTTGATACAATTAATTTTTACACAAGATGATATGTTTAATTGCCGGCCTTTCCTGATTATTCGAAAAAAATTAGATAACATAATCCAAACTTGATATACAAAATTTTAAAATCAATCAAATTAGTCATAACTATCAAATCACATAGATAAATTTCAATTCTCACAGGAAAGTGTAATGTAGGAGATTATTTACATATTTTTAAATCCGTACCTGGAGTCCCTAGATCCTTTCTTATGACATATCGCACCCCGAACAATAGGCCATTATTATATTATGGGATTAGCATTTATAATGAGTCCCTCAGATCTGTGGTAGTGTACTAACTCAAACATCGTGGAAAACAGTACTGCTTCTTCGTGATGAACCTATCAAAAATATTATCAAGGATGGGAATCACCCTGGAAAATATACAAATGCTCTTGCAGACTCAAACATCTGAGATCATGAAGGAAATAAAAATATCCAAACAAAATACCCAAGGAATTAAATGTCTTTTCATGCAGAGAAATGCTACACAAAATAATGTTATCATTTTTTAACTACAATTGGATGAAACCAACGTACCCCAAAATACTGGAATATTGATTGTTTTTGAATTGGAACTAATCGTCATTGAGCCAAACAACATTTATCAGTTGACAAAAGAGAGTTTTTTTTTCTGAAAAAAATATCGAAATTTTCAAAAACAAAAAAAAACCAAAATGATAATATATTTCATAAACGAATGATTTATGCAAAGAGGATCGGGAGGATCTGAAGACCCCACGTGAAAATTCAAATAAACCTAGTGTTGCTGACTGCAACGGGACTTCTGAATATATTTCAGAAAGTCTTCTTCAGGCTGGTTCGGTATTAGAAATTGTGAAAAATCAATTACTATAAAAACTTTTTAACAAAAAATTAAACCGACGAAATACGGAACTGAAAAGTAAAAAATAAAATAAACCAATAACTAAGCTCCCACACTAATGTAAGTAACTAATTTTGAGTCGGCGCCAAACAAACAAGCAAATGAATTAGATAAGGCGTAAAATGATGGCATCGAGTTGCGCGGCGACATTCTGATAATTTTTTTGAAGTAATTCAATGATCTTTATTGATTGTTCGTTTGGCGCCGACTCAAAATTAGTTACTTACATTAGTTATAGCTTAGTTATTGAGACTAAGAAGGTTTATTTTATTTTCTACTTTTCAGTTCCGTATTTCGTCGGTTAAATTTTTTGTTAAAGAGTTTTTATTTTTCAATTTTTTGTGGCTGAAATCTACTAAGAACTACCTACTTGTTTCTTTATTACTTCCAAAACACTTACTTACCCACCTTACTTCAACTATTACCAGTTAAATAATATGATTATCTACTACTACTATTTGTTGTAATATAAATTATTTTTGTTGTTCTGGTTAGTTTATTTCATTACTTTGTATATCATTCCATCCTCTCATAGATTATAATGATTGTGACGGATGTAGGAAAACAAAAATAATGACATTTGCGATATTTCATTGTCAACTACATATGTGTGCCAATGTTCACAAGTGAAAAATCAATTATTCCCTATTTTTCTACCCGCAAGGGTGGATAATTCCATTCCAAATTCAAATATGAGGTATACCTTATCCGATAAAGGAAGAATCATCCAAATCGAAGAACCCAGTACAAAGTTATGCCTGATAGAATCGGTTAACGGACCAGAATTCAGAGGGCGAGTGATCAATATCCCTCATTTTGCTACCCTCAGGGGTGGATTCCATCTTTCAAATTCAAATGGGACCAACTTCGAAGTACACCCTATCCACTGAAAATAGAGTTATCAGAATCGGACGTCTCAGTAAAAAGTTATGCTTGATCATACATAAAAAAAATATATCTATCAATTTTTTCAATGTACAGGGCAAATATAAAAACCACAAACACTATAAAGAAAACAACAATATTCAACACCTAGGCAAAAAAATGAAGTAGCAAGAATTAGGGGAAACAAAATGGAAATAAAAGAGGGATGGTTATCTATAAGTAACCTTGAGAGTAACTGAATGCATTGAACTGGAAATAGCATGTCTTAATAATAAAATATCAATCATTGGCATCTATAGATCTCCATCGTGTTGTGGACTCTTTTGGAATTCAACTAAAAGAAACAAGAAAAAAAAATCGTGTACGGTAGGGGGACACGCTTTTTTTTCTTTTTCAATACTCTTTTTGACGCTAAGCATATGATTTCACTATTTTATCTCTGTAATGTATATAAATAGCAAATGGTAAACACTCGAATCATATTAAACGTATGTAAACAGTAAATACTTGTATCAAGTTATTCAATTTCATGAACTTACTTTTCTAAGTCTGTATTACACATTTCTCGAATACTCATTGCAAAAGGGCAATAATGAGACAATATAACTCACGTTTGATCTGAAACAAAAAAAAAAACAAATAACAAATATATTTTCTGCTTTGCTTTGAAATTCCACATGCGTAATGGAAATATCCAATTTCACAACGCTCATGTGCTACAAATACACGAATAATTTCAAAGACCAAATGGAGATGTCGTAAAACGAGAGACTACCAAGCCAGAGGTCCGGGGTTCTTTCTTAAACACTACCATTTTAAACATATTTCATTCGGTTACTCGATTGGCCAAATGTTATTCGATATGGAGGTTTAGATTGTTTACATTTGTATATTTTCGTCACGTAAGAAAAAAGCGTTATGGTCCATGGTTCCAAACGATACAATAAATCAATTATTATCGAGGTAGCAGAATATGTTGCTAGTAATCTCGTGCATCCACCATTTTGTGTTTGTTTTTTTTTCTCAATATTTTTTCTCTTGAAAGTTGACGTTTTCTATTCCATCACATTTAATTGTCATTATACCATGCAATACTATACCCATATTTACTTTTTCCAATCTCATCCGACACAGTAAAAGGTATATTATTCCTGATAATACTATTCTTCATATTATATCAAATTGACGTGCCACATATTCAATGTAAATCATTAATCCAACTTCGGCATACAAAAAACACAAGGAATTATGCCAAAAAAAGATATAATCATCTAAACACACGTTATATGGAAACGTAAAAGAACCAAAAATATCTTCCACGTATTACCACTCAACGTTAATATCCGACATGTATTCGCATAGATATCATACCGCTAATGTATCATTTTAAAATTCCCGCAAGCAGAATAACAGTTCGGATGGTTTCGTATACCTTCGGAATCGTATGAGCAAGGGCTGAAAGCTTATCACACAGATTCGTATATAATAGAAGGAGACACAAAGAGAGAGAGAGAGAGAGAGAAGGCATAACGCTTTTTTCTTACCTGACGATTTATACCAGTCAACATCTACCGCAAGCCGCGTAAAGGAGCTTCGTTCCAAAAAACAGTAAATCATCACCATGAACTTGAATTCGTTAGATGAGAATGATAGAACGTCAATGATTATCTGAACGTATTGAGTGAAAAAAACTTCAAGTCGTTCATCAACAAAACTACTCCTGAATGAAATGATTCTGTAGATTGTTCTGACCATTGTTTCCTCAAAAGAACAATCACATAACGAATGTCTACCCTGTATAATAAAGACCGGCCTTACTGATGATTAATAACATGGAAGTAATGACTCTCCTCTGCGAAAAACATCACTCACATATTGAAAATTTGTCAAGATACAAAAAATACATTAACTACGAGAATGTTGAGAATGAATCTGTTATATTCGAATGGACAACATTTCATCATATTGTGGATACTCAACATGTAACAATCTAGTTCATTGGAACACCTCAGAATATAATAGAAATAAGAACCACTTTGTTTAAACAAAAAAAAAATTAAATCCGTAGAAAATGTTGGTTGACAGCTGGTTTATTCCTTTCTATAAATCACAGACATGTTTTCTATGCAAAATTAAAGAAAGATCCGCTTAGCTATGGGGAAAAGAACAAAAATTATGGAAACCTTTGAATAAAAATACAAAAAAATCAATGAAAATTAATTAAATACCAAAATTGATGAAATAGTCACATCGAAACGAGAATATGATATCAAACGAATATGCCTCACAAATGGTACAATTGTAGAAAAAATTGGATATTGCTAACGCATTCAACGAATACTATGCCAATGTAGGTATAGAGATGGCCAATAAATAACTCCTCTGGCGAAATTGCTGCGCAGACTTTTAGAGTTCAGAATATTTTATATTGCACGTTATAATGAGTTTATTGCGATACATTTAGATTCAGGAATAAAATATTCCTGGAATGGGATACGCACGTAACAAACGTCGTTAACATTATCAGAAGTATTAAATATTTAAATATATCAGAAACTTACCACATGAACATTTAATACTTATCGAGACCCGAATTCAGTATGGAAAAATTACTTAGTGAATCTATAAGATTTGACTCAAGGCAATTCTACCTTCATAACTAGTTGATTATTATTTATGAGAACGAAAATAGCATCCGTCAAACATTAAACCATATGGCATAATGTGAAAGACCACAACGGAATGCAATTTTGAGATATTTATCTCAGCTTTTGGAAGAACGAAAAAGCTTTTGAAAAAGTTGATGTTTTTTTTTCAAAGAATCACATTGAATTTTTAATAAAATCATAGCAAAATCCATCCACCCTGAGGGAAGGATCTGTCATAAGTAAGTAAATGTAATGATGAAAAAAATGCTTGCATACATATGTTATGGAACTTTTAGAATTATACTCCATTCGCACAAACACATGCATTCATCTGAATAATCCAATTATTGATATCATATTCATTTGAATTTTCACGTACAACTTCGGTTCCAATTCCATTCTAGTTATCATATACTCATGACACCAAGAATAATAATACTCGACTTTGAAATTTTCGGATCTTGGTGATATGCTCTTTTCTACCTATTCAACAGCGGTGGTACGTCGTATCAATGAAATATTTGATATTCATCATATATAAACCACATGTCAGTAATTACGGAGTATTAGTTGGTCGTTTCGCCAGGAATTCAGATGAAGTAAGTGAGTCAGTAAGTATTTATTGGTCTCGAAAAACATACTTTGTACAAAAGGCAAGTCAGAATACAAAACACAATATATCTAGAATACAAATATTTATAATGTAAAATGACATTACAAAAACTAAAATAATTGAAAAAATCTAATGCCGACCAAACAATGGTCAGTTACAAATCATGGGAGAAGTATTCTTCCGAATTATGAAAGCACTTTATTATAAAAAAATATACACTTCTTTTGAAGTCCTCGTAACAGGTTTTCTTTGATGTATTTTGGTAGTGCATTGTATAAAGTGACACAGATGTAATAAAAGATATTTTTGGGCGACCTCGTATTAACGAGTCTGTTTAATCTACACGAAATCGATCGGTAATGACCCCTATTAACCCTCAATTTTTCTTTCAATACATCATTGTGATATATGCCACTAAACATACCCTGAAATCGACCATAAAAAACCTGTAAATGGTCGATTTGGTCCATTAATGTATAATTGTGGTGAAGGCAACTAAACATACACGAATTCGAATATTATTCAAATGTCAAATCATATTACCTTCGCGCTGTCAAATTTATGTATTTTAAAATCCAAATATTGTAAGTTTCCCCCTAGTTGAAGAAAATTGATATCAAAAATTGCACGTTGACCCTAGGAACGAGGTCGATGGACATTTTTTGTAATTAACTTGCAAATTGAAATGGCGATTAATGATCTCGAACATTAACGCGCTCGCTTTGCTCTCGCGTTGAAATATCTAGATCAATAATCGCCACCATTAATACACTAGTTGATTGAATAACTATTTCTGAAAGATGTTCTGTATTTGTGAATTTCCAAGTGATTTTTTCTCGTGTCATATTCATGTATAGATGTTTTTTTGTGAAAGTGACACATTTCAATATGTAAATAGATGTGAATGTTAGAGTATGTTTTTCTATGAAGACATCCAGAAAACTCTGGCCTATCTACGGTCGAAGATTTTGCTAATTATTCGTTCCTGTGAAATAAAAGCCCTATTTCCTCCAGTAGCCGAACCCCAGGCCATTACGTTGTATTATAAGTGGCTATAAACGAATACGAAGTAAAGTCTCATTAACCCGTTTTCATCCAAGTGAGACCTCATTTGGAAAATTGTATATAAAGCTTTGTTCAAATTTTCACAGACGTGATTGATATGGTTATCAAAGGTCATGTTTGAATCAAGTCCAAAGAGTTCGATGCCATGAAATACTTCCCCATTCAATCTTCTGGGTAACGCAACTGACCCTACCAAACGAGTGCCAATAATTTCGTTCCAAACATTGTTAACGAATTTTCGTTGGATTTTGTTTTCAATTATGCCATATTTGGAATGGAATGGGGAAAATCGTTCCAAATATGATAATTATAAAAATTAAAACTTCATTTCGGGTAACGCAAAATATTTCTGATAGAAAATTAGGTACCTAGCTTTTCATTTTGGAATCACCTACAAAATCTTGATTTTCGGGGTGAATCTTCTTGATGTTAATCTTGCACTCTTTGGAAGTTATAGGGGTGTTGACGTTTTTATCTGAAAGTTCTGTTAATGGTGACCCTCCTAGATGGAGATAGTGTACTTTATGTTGGATCCTCTGTGCCAATATCTTTCTTCAGCGATATTTTTCGGTACCACACTACATCATAGCTTTTGGGACACAGCAAAGAAACTTTGGAGATATTTTTTGTATACCTCAATTCACACAATTCTTCCAAAATAATTCCAACCTCGATATCATGCATGACCATAGTTATAATCAATTCATCAATGAAGAAAGGTCTGTACACGGGACAGCCAATCATATGTTGATCAAATAATCTTTATTACAAGTAATAACGTTTAGGTATCCATCCAATCGTTTCGAAACCTTGTCTCTCTGATCACTACTTCAAAATTCTCCAACATGATCTCCTGTCTGAAATGAATGGAATGAAGAATGCTATTTTGTTATTGAACTTAGCAGGTTAGGGAATTGAATTAAATATAGAATTCGTTTAAACCGTCTATTTCAAACGTATATACGATTCGTACAAGAGTTCAGTTCAGACTGACAATATGTATATTACTCATACTTGAAATTATCCTTGGTGCAATTTATGCTCATGAGGGCCATAAATCAGACAGTGTATTTTTTGATGAATCATGAATATTTGGTAAACTCAACACTCCCCCTCAACAACGAAACCAAAAAAAAAATATTCACTATGTAACAATTTAAATTTTTTAACAATTTCTAAATGATCTACCACGATGTTACAATTTTGTGTTTACTGCTAGTTCCAAATGAATCGAAGTTTTTTTTCTGTCAAAGAAAAAATTAAGTAAATGATAAAAAATATGTGTATTGATACGATAGTTCACCGCATTTGGAAGTTATCCATGAAAAGTTATGATACTTTGAATATCATAAAGTAATGCTACTTCTGTGTACTTTGAGGTACGTTAGGTTCATAAGCTCTTGAGAACATAGTGAGGGAGCCAAGTAGTATAACAAATTAAAAAAAGTACCCATATAACCCTGGCTAGCTTTAACCTGACGGGAACCACAAAAAAACATCAGATTCAACGCAAAACTATTTAATGAAATTCTCAAATAATATAATAATCAGAAAAAGAATGAGGTTCACAATTGTACCTGAATATGCGATCCCACTTTGAACCTTGCAAGGATGTAAGAACGTTGAACGGTCCCTGAATAATACAAACACGTTCAACACTCTCTAACACGTATAATTGTCCACAAAATATTGGGTATTGCTTATACAGTACAAGTAAGCATGTTTACTCTTAGTACTTGAACTGCATTACATTTAACATTAGTTCACATGTAAGGCCAATTGCTTTTGTAACCGAAACCAGTTCGTGAAAAGTAAAACACAAATTAATAATCCTCTGCGAGGTACGAGGTACTTTGTCCTGATAGAATGCCGTGTTTGATAGACAACTCGGAAAGACATCAGAAGTATATCTGTCCTCTGTTCATAAGGCTGATTGATCAGTTCACAACACCGTCCACTCGTTCTAGAACTCGCAGTTTAAGTTGCTATTGGCTTTCCATCACCGGCTAACACCGTCCCACGGAGCTAGGTTGATACTTTTACTATCCACTTTTAGACGATCAGATAGAAAACGGAAAACATCTCAAATATTTATCGAATGAAAACCTCACGTCCCGGAATAAAAGATTGAAATATCGTGGAATAACAGAACACTCATCTCTTTGCTACAGTTTTCTTGACGCAGTTGGAAATGTATAAAATTTACACGTAGGTACTATTTTTGCAATCGACTACACAGCAATAGCGAGGACTCATTGTTATTATATGTATGATTGTTGTTATACTACCCAACCGTGACCGTTGCCACTGATAATAATAATGTTCATTCATCTGGAGTATGGTACAATATTTTTAAGGAATTTGTAAATGAACGGGGAGACCTCAAAAACTGGAAGTTTTCAGCTTGTGCTTGTGATTGGTGATAACCAGGATCATTACCTACTTCTGCCACCATGGGCGCTGTCATAGTTCCATCTATCCCCTCCAGCCCAATGCACACAGCGAATAGTACCCACGAGAGTATGTGCACAAAGTAAAATTACTAAAAATCAATTTTTTTATCTCTATTATTGATACACCTCTTTGAGTATTGTTGAAATATATGCCTATCAAATCATGCATGTGCTCACCTGTTGCAATGAGGACATCGTTTTTTCAATTCTTACGCCATTTTTAACGAAGATCACCACCATGCCTTTTTTGCAAACGTAGAACTGAAATCAGGTTGTGCGTTACCTGCGGTATGAGAAAAACATTTTCCAGTATTCTTTCGAAGCCTAGATTTGAAATTACATTTATCGACCCTCTTCTTGTTGCGGTGACAGTGGTGTCATTTTTAGCCACTGCGATTTCTATGGGAGTGGTTGCGTAAATTTTTGTAAACAAGACCTCTTGATTCACGATATGATCAGTTGCTCCAGAGTCCAGCAGGAATGATGCATCTTTATTACATTTTTTATTGATACGATTATGACCCATCATAAGAGCAAAACCTTTGTCTTACTCCAGTGTTTGTTTTAGGTGAACCGTTTGGATTGTGCGTTGTTTTTCGATCATCTGTTTATAAAAATAACAAACCCTTTTTGAATGGTCTTTTCTGCCACAATGGTCACATTTAATGTGGGATGATTTATATGAAGAATGTGTTTTGTCCACTTTTGATTTGGGATATTTGCTCTCATTTCGTTGAAGGTATTGTTTCCTGATTTTTTCTTATAAAAATTGATTTACTGTTTCCCTCGTTGGTGTGGAAACTACTAAATGTATGTAGTACCTCAAGACTTGTTGATGTTGTATCATCTTTGAGTTTCACTTCATATTCAAGGAGTATGGTTTTCACAAAAGATAGGTTTAAATCATTCTCGCCTAACGTTTCTAATGATGATGTGATGACTCCATTGTAAGATGGAGGCAGAGTAAGTGAAATATGAGATATTTCATTCATTACATCCGGTTTGGCTCCAGCAGTGAGTGATTCTGACATGAGGTCATCAAAACGTGTGATATCTCCTTTCAACTTGAGACAAAGAAGCTTCCTTCTTAATGCCAACTGACTTTCTGAACTTCTTCTTTCATAAATGGCATCCAGACTATTCATCACGCCTCTAACAGTTGACTGATTTTTTGCAAATCCCAAAAATGAATCAATTAGGCATTCTATGTCTGTTTGAAGGTCTCTAAATGATGTAGTAACTTGATTACTCTTGTTTCGTCTCTTGATTACTCTTGTTTCGTCTTAATGGCATTCGAAACGTCGTGATCCATTGAGACGATGGACGTCCGTAACTAGAGTATTCTATGATAACGACTTTCGCACTCAAGTCATGCTTTTTCTAGCTGTCACTAGGTTAACCAGGAATTTCTTTCTCAACTACGTATAAAATATTCAATTCCGGGAGAAATGATTCAATACGGAATTTCCAACTGAAAATGGAGATAATAATGATATTTGAGATACAATTTCAATAAATTAATATTTCATATCACCTAATACCGATTTTGGGATTGTGTCATACCTGTCCTGGTACCTTATTCATATGAAATAACTTTCACGAAAGTAATATAGAAATGCTAGTGGTGTAAACACGACGATTCCAAATAAAAAATTGAAATTCTGTATTTTTTGTGAAATTTTTGTACATTTAAGCAAAGCGCTTTCGGCATGTGGTGTGCTTGTCTGAAATGTATATCATATACTTTTGATGTACAAATATAGAGGATTGTTCAATACCAGTTATGAGAGTAAAAAATCATTCAGATTGAAGTAAAACTTGTAAGCATTCTCACATGTGTTATATGTTTCTGGTTCAAAGAATCACATTTATAATGTAAGTTCAAATGATGAAAATTTCCTGAATTTGGTATATTTTAACATTTTTTAAAACTTTTGGAAAATCTGGCCAACGGCTAAACAGCAGTGGTGAGACAGCGTGCTGTCAAGTGTCACGTTGTGTGCAATGTTGACAGATTTACAATATCAAGATTATGGGTAATTATGTCATTCAAAATTTTATTAAATTATATTCTGAAAAAATAAATGGAAGCAGTGTGGCTTGTATGGTTCAGAGAAAGATAGATAGTGAATTTTGAGATTTGTTGCCAATTTGGTGGAATAGGAGGATCTGAGAAGTTGAGATTGGTGGCGCACGAAAGTAGAAGAACTTCTGGAGGAGAAGAATTTATTAATTATAATAATAATGAACCTGTGGAAGGACTTCCATTATGTTGAGTTATTTTTCGTCATTTAATTTGAAAAGTTTTTATGCTGACGAGGGTGTGGTTAGAGAAATATGGAATAACATTATTAGTTTGGGTTGGTTTTCTGTATAGACTTAGATCTAATTTATTGTCAATTATAGTCAGAGTCAAGTCTGAAAACTTGATTTGGTTATTTATTTTTCAAATCAACTTTTTACACTCGACATTGACTAGAGTTGATCATAAATAAGATTTCAGTAAAATGATCATGTTATTCCATATTTATCTAACCACCCCGTCAACATAAAGGGGCTTGTAACTGTTACATTCACAGTTTATAAAATTTTCTACTTTCCAAACAAAATTACAATAAAGGAACTCAACATAATCAAACAAATATCTCACAACAATGGATATAATCATCCAATAATGGAGATAATCAACAAAATTAAACTGTTGAAATGGTTTTTCTTTATTTCTTGTCCTTCTATTAATAACAACATATCCACCAAAATATCTAGTCTCCACACAACAAATAACAAATGCAGACATCCTACAAAAACACCAATTCACTAGGCCAAAAATTTGATAAGCTATAAAGATAAAATCGATACCTTGAACAGAAGTGGTATTAAAAAAATTTCCTGTAACGATTGAACTTTCAGACCTCCAAAAACTAGAATCGAAAAACATACCAATCGACTGAATTTTTTGTTTTAACTTTGAATATAATGATCACGCCTTCAATTCAGAAACCAATAGCATAATTTTACACAATTTGAACTTCAGAAATAAAACAAAATTAGACTTTTATGAAGATCTAGAAATAAATAGAGAATACTTGAATAAGAGATCATGTCTTGACACTGACAATTCAAATACAAATGGTGTACCATTGCATTACAGATTGCGCCAATCCACGAATATTTGGCCCATGCCATTAGACTACCTGGAGAGTACAGTTATCCACAAAAACCGTGATAAAAATTTACTTAATGAGAATAATGGGCCTATGTATTCAACTCTGTTTTCTTTAATACCCATAGAATCATCGAGATCCCATTAGCGACTTGAGGAACAGTAATTAGTATGAAATAACCCAATTAGAAACTGCGGGTATAAATTGTAAGATAATGTTACAATTTATTTATTGTAGTTAACCTATTGAGGTGTTAATAAGTGTGGTGGAGGGGTTACTTGTGCAATTTTGTGACCCTTCGAGCCTTTTGCAAAACAGCGCTTGGCAGTCGCGAAGCAGGTGTTCTGCAGTTTTAGCGAAGTTCTCGCAGTAACGGCACAGTTCACTGACTGATCTCTCCATTTTTTTGAGGTGATTCCTCAGAACAATGTAAAGAGAAAAGTCCAGGTACCAATTTCAAGTCTTTCCATTGCCATTGATTCCTCTGTTATCTGGCACCCACATCAGAGAAACCGGATTGTTCGTAGCCAGTTGTCTTAGGGAGAGTTTGCAGTCCCAAGTCAGTCTAGACTCACAAGTCTGTGACTTTAGACCTTTAAATGTTGCTTGGCTGTCCGATAATATCCTGATGTAATCAGATATGTGTTTGGGTATACACAAATGTATTGTAGTTTCCTTTTCTCCCATTTTTTTAAATTCTATTTGTATGACCCATCTCACGAATAGTTTCATCTTTCTTCTTTTACTGTGACACTCTAATATATTACAAACTGAAACTCTTGCCATATGATATGTTTTCATTGGAAGAAATAAAAATATTGATTGATTGATTGATTTACATGATGTATAATAAAAATGAAGGATTCGTTTGGAGGTTGTAGACAATATAGTTACTTGATTACTTTCGTTCCCGACGATGGCTTCAAAGGTTTTCCACAACATTTCGATCGCTTGTTTCCAATCGTCTTGTATCTGCAAGCGTAGGTGCTAATTACTATTTTATATGTCTGCAGGTGCACTGATGCACGTAGTTCCGCAATGTCCAGTGATTTCGCGTGGTGGCGAATAATGTTTCGCGCTTCGGCAGTACACCAGAAGAAAAAATGAGTGGTTTCCATACATTCCCAATCTCAACGCTTGGCTGAATGAAGGCGTCATTGGCTTCGATGTAGGCGGCCTCCTTGAACTTCCGTTAGAACCGATGCTCCTCTCTATGTAGAAAGCTTCATCACAGAGAACTCGATGGTGCTCATTCTAAGCGTGGTCAGCAATTACCGATTTTGACGACTCCTCACGTTGAGTCTGTTCCTTGTAATCAGTCAATCTTATAATGGCATAACGGCCTCTTTGTCTCACAAATGTAGGAAGCTTCGCATTCACCAGGACTTCATGAATACAATTCTTGCTGATTTCGGTTCTATTTATCAGGTTTGGTTTTGTGAGGAAACTCCGTAGAGTACTGCCGGATCGGAAGCAGCTCTTGATGTTGTACTTGATTCTGATCCTTTTGATCTCCTCGGAGACACATCTGATTCATGGAAGGTGCTGTACTTCTTTGTTGCTCTTGGGATGTCTTTGTCCTCTCGATTGTTGCAATACTTCTCCCGGGAGTTTCTTGGGGTATCCATTTCAGTGTGGATCCTCTCTGATGAAGTTATTTTCAGCATCTACTGACTCCTTGTTGTTGCATATGTTTACATCAATATTCCAACGACCCCTATCCTTGTCAAATTCCGATTATTGAAGCTGTAGTTCAGAAAGTGTCCCATACGTGTCTTCTTCCTATTCACAGAGGTGCGGATGTCATTACCTGTTCTCTCCACATTCACATCGAGAAAAGGTGAGGTACTCCATTCCCATCGTGAACTCGAAGTAATTCTTGATGCTGTTTTTCTACAGAAAAAATCCCGTAGAGTTTATTTCCGTGATTCCATATAATGAAGGTGTCTTCCACTAACCTCAACCACAGTTTTGGTTTATAGTCTGCCCCCTATAGACAATTCTCCGAACCATTCCATGTTTATCTTGGCGGTTAGTGGAGAACGAGAAGATTCCATCGTGAGCCCTGTAGAGTCGACAAGTAATAGAATGAATCATATCCAGGTGAAATAATTCAGAAGTGAAATAGACACCCGAATATGTGATGGCAAGATAGAGACGGTACTCCATGAAGGGAACTTCGAAGTCTCACAGGAGGATCCAACACCCACTTTAGGAAGAGAGATCTACAGCACTCTGAGTAAATATGAATCTTTCATTACAGACCACCTCATCTCCACAGTCTTCCGAAAATAAAAAAATCGGGCATGTCACTTCCTACAACTTATCGAAATACCTCCTACCAATATTACAACCTTAACAAAGAAATATCAGCTCATACGTCAAGGACTTTCGTGGACATCATAGAATATATTGAACTTCGACCAGAAATTCGTTTCATCAGCTTCGACGTGGATCCAGGCGATATTGGAATTACTGCAGTATATTTTATAAAGAAAAAAAAACTTGCCACCTGTGATTCGAGAAACTGAAGAAATTATCATTCTCTTTATTTTTGACTTCCGAGTGGAAAGGCCGTAGAGAGTGGACGTGCTTTCAGATCGCTCTCTAATATTTGTTGTCAAAAGTGCTAAAATAGTGTATCTAAGTGAATAACAAACTGTGACAGTCAACTGGATAAACATATAATCCCTAACATTACATGACATTATAAACTGTGAACCTTTTCATTTTCATAGAAGTATTGAAATAAAACTTGTATATACATCCATCACATTGGTAAACAAACACAGCCAGGTACAAAAAAGTTATACCACAACTGACGAAGAGTGACTGAGCTAAAGGCGATCACGAACGATAAATTTCAATCACAATAATACGATCAGTGGAGAAACGGAAATAACTATTACACAGCTGTACCAGGAAATAGTAAAGAAAAGGAATTTACTAAAAAATTCCATGGGGGATAGTGAAGCTCGCCTATTAATGAAACTTGGATTAATGAGTAACAAGATGAAAACATTGGAGAGAGATAACCTTCAACAAAAAAATCGATCAAATCACTAGAAAGAGAGAATAAGAAAAAATCTTATTATTTTTGGGTTGAATAGAAACTCCAGAGAAGTGTGTGTTGCACTGATCTGCGGAAAAATAAAACAACTGCTATATGTTCAACTGATCGAAACCGACATCAGTGACGTATATCCACTGGGTAAGACTGAAAGTTGCCCAATAAAAATTGAATTGGTATCCTATCTAAAAAAAAAGGAAATACTACAGAACTGCCGCAAATTGAAAGGTACACAAACATACATTACTCAAGTCCTAACCGACAAACAAAGGAACAAAAATAAAATTCTGACAACACATGCCCAACAAGCCAGGGATCACATCGATAGCAAGAGCTATATCAAAGCGAATAAGCTTTACGTAAATAATATCGCATATACCGTTGAAGATTTAATATACGAAGAAGCTTCGGAACCAATCAATAACAGCAACTCCAAACATCCAAAACAACCAACCAATAAACATCAAACCTCAAACAAATACCGAAGAACAAAATACAAGAAGAGGAAATGGAGAAGAATATCACACCTCAAAAACAGGTGAAATAAAAAAAATAAACAAGCGAACCGCAGTGCCACTGACCAGAGGTAGGCTCAGATCTTACTTTGCAATCCCTTCAATCAAACAATGTCTTTTGTATCCTTCTAACCTACAACAACTGTATTAAACAAGTCGCAAACGTATATATACAAATATAGTAGGTAATTTAAAATTGAAATTGGGACTATATCAGAGATTTCAATATTTTTGAAATAGTTACGAAAGAAGTTCCAGATATGGAACATATGAAGCAATGCTTGAATTATAACAATAAACAAAACACATTCACGGTTTTCCACACTAACATACGAAGTGTCCAAAACAACTTCACTGAACTAGAAGTCCCGTTGGAAGAAATGAGAGACCAATTTGATGTGATCATTCTCACGGAAACATGGAAAATAAGCAACCCTTACTTATTCAATCTTAGAAATTATAGAAACATTTATAATAGAGGAGAAATAAACCAAAACGATGGAGTCTATACGAGGAATATTTCTCAATTAGAATCCACAATACACACAGTAGCAGGAATACAAATGATAAGATTGACAATGAAAATAGATAACAAAAATACCTCCATTACTGCTGTATACAGACCTCACACAATCGACATAGGTGTCTTTATAATCAAATTATCAAACTATATGGAGACAACTACAAAAAAGATACATAAATATTCTTGGAGATATAAATATGAACCTACTTACTGACTCTATCGAAATACATGACTACTCAAATACATTATACGAAAATGGATTAAAATCACTGATGAATAAACCAACAAGAATAAAAAAAACTCATTATCATGTGTAGACCACGTATTTTTCAAAAGTAAATATATTGCCGATAATTCCTCGAATCCAATAATTCTTCATTCAGAGATAACAGACCATTTTTCAATTATTCTCAAATATTATGTTCAAACTGATAAACCAAAGGGTTCAATAACAAATAAATATATAGACTACAAAAAATTAAGAACTATAATACAAGAAAATTCCCCAAAATAATAATAAAAAGTAAAGACAGGAGCAAAATACCCAAAAAAATAAAATGAAAAAAAAAAACCTTGGATAACAAAAAGTCTAATAACATCAATGGAAGAAAGAGATAAACTATTCAAAATATTAAAAAAAAAAACTTGAGAGGTGTCAAGGGACACCCGGATGGAACGAAGTTCCTTTCGATTAATTAGTGAAGGAATTGTAATTTTTTTTTTTTTTAAGTTATAATAATATTTTATATATATATATATATATATATATATATATATATATATATATATATATATATTATATATATATAGTCTCGCGCATCTATGACGTGTACGAAAGAATAGACAGACAGAGTGCACATATATATATATATATATATATATGCACTCTGTCTGTCTATTCTTTCGTACACGTCATAGATGCGCGGGACTTTGTAAACACAACAGATATATATATATATATATATATATATATATATATATATATATATATATATATATATATATATATATATATATATATATATATATATATATATATATATATATATATATATAGGTTAGAACACGCACGGCTTGCTAAATACATACGCATTGATATTGTAATATTAATATATAATTTGCTTTTAAATTTATTAAAGTTATGACGCGTACACTTGCTAAACACACAATAATGGAGAGAATATAACGCGTATGACTTGGTTAGCACAATAGTAAAGAGAGGTTATAATGCGTACTCGCTAAAAATACATAAGCATTTATTATTGTCTGTATAAAATCTCTACTTACCTAACTCCATCAGCAATATCCGGAACTTGTGCAGAAACACTGTCAGGATTCATCATTGTTATTATTTTTTATTATTTATTATGTACAAAAAACCTGTATACACTCAACAAAAATAATCGTCGTGACACCACACTGTTCAATGTGAAATAGAAAGATGAAACGAAAATAACTGGCTTGCTTCCTATGAGAGAGAGAGAGACAGACAGAGAAACACGCGCACGCCGCACGGCTTATAACCATAGCGAAAGTCTCGTTACAACTTTTGGTCTTAATTTATTCCGTCTAGCCCTCTTTCGCAAAGCGCGATAAGGAACTACGTTCCAAAAATAAAAACATACACTCATACAATAAATATAAAACCCATAGAAACAAAATAGTTGAATTGAATTTTTTCTACAGTTCTAAGAACCATTAAAATTTTGACATTTTGTGTCATATGAAACAACTTCACCCAATCATGTCAACATTACACTGATAATTGTATTCAGTGCAATTATCAAACACGATTGAGTTTGACAACTTCATTCCAAATAAATTTCAAAATGTTTACAACCTACTGTCACAAATATATTGGGGGAATATTTATGGAATTTTGTGCGAACGAGAATTGGCGTTGATACTAAAAGATTGGGCGGTCAATATGAGGACGAAAGACGGGACCGAATTTAAAGAAGCAACGGTGGAGACAATGTGGAACGTTTCGTGCAAACTTTTGCAAGAAAAGTACTATAATGACTATAATATTATGATTGACCCGTTTAACAATATAGTATTTAAACCAGCCCGAGATGCGCGCGATGCAATCAGGAAGAAACTACAAGCAGATCCATGTAAATGTAAGTCCAGTTCAGTTTCGTTAAATTTGTCTGAAGTTAACAAATTAATATTGCCATGGGATGAAAATACTCCTGAAGGTCTTATGCGTAAATTTTACCATATTGCTGCTGTAGAATTAGCGTGGCGAGGAGGAGAGGCAGTTGCTTGTCTGGTGGATTTTCTCAAATCGGGAAAAATAACGATGACTCTTCAACAAATCGCATTGAATACAATCCGGTGTTCAGTAAAACGTGCCAAGGTGATTCTTAAAGCTGTACAACTAGTTAATGGTTGGTTTCCAATAGTGAAAGACAGAGCTACCCTGTACGTCTTCATCATAAACTGATATCAAAACGAGGCGACAATATTACCTCACCAAATCGAGTGACTGGAAAAACCAAATCGACACTGGAAAAATTAAACTGACAAATGGTACGATAATGTACCTATTGGAAGAAATACAATAAATGGATAGACTAAATCTGCTGCTGGGGCAATTGGCTTGAATGTAAAGGACAAAAATATAACAAATCACTCGAATAGATCAACTGCTGTTAGCGAATTGGCAAAAAGTGGTGTAGAAGAACAACAATTGCTGAAAATTACTGGTCATAGCAATCAAAATTCTATAAAACCATACTTAAATCTCCATCAAGAACACCACAACAAGATCATAAATATTATGCGTGGTAATAGATCTTCTATTGTAGAGAAAAGCAACGAATCTAATGTTAAGTTAAATTTCAATAGTTGTACTTTCACTAACTGTACTTTTGATAAATAAATGTTTCATTGTGTTGAGTTATAAATTTTTATGTCAAAAAATTATCCGCCGAATATCCCTCGGACATTGACAAATGCCTCATAATTTTATGACAAATTTCTCAAGCTCGTTGCTTGGGCTGTTATCAAGGAACGAGCTTTCGATTGTCATAAAATCATCTCGTATATTATCAATGTCCTAGGGATATTACTACTGATAACAGAACTGAAACAAAATTACTACAGGAATATAATAATTGAAAATAGAAACAACAGCAAAAAAATATAGCAAACAGTCAATATATATAGCAACAGAAATGTAGAAAAATTAGATAATGATCTAACTGAAATTCTGAATGAACATAATGAAACCTGAAATGAAGTAACCAAAATCGTTGAAATATTCAACAAACATTACGCGACCGTGGAAGAGGAAATGGCAAACGATATTAAGCTCGCAAACATGCAGACAACACATTCTAAAAAAACAACCTGCACTACATTGAATTCGATATTTCTGCAACTCGTTTTAGAAACTGAAATGAAAATATCATTCATTCTTTGAAAAATAACTCGGGGTTGAAATATCACAACTGCGCCCTGAAAGAAATAAGCGAAATTATTGGAAACCGTTATGTCACTTAATAAATTCATGTTCAGTAAGGGAGAATGCCCAACTCAATTCGAAATCGCTGTCATAAAATCAATTTAAAAAAATGGAAATCGACACTATCCAAAAACCTATCGCCCCATTAGTGTCATATCTATTTTGGGTAAAATCTTTGAAAAAGCTCTAAAGCAACGAATGGTAAGCTTTCTAGAAAATAATCTACTAGTGATGCTACTTGGGAAAAAAATCTACATAAGTTTGGATATCAGTAGACCGTGTGGTGAGATATTTATCGATCTGGCAAAAGCCTTCGATACCGTAAGTCACAGTAGGCTATTATCGAAACTAAATGAAATAGGTACTCGTGGCCCCACTCCCACACTTCTCCAAAGCTACCTAATGAATAGAAAACAAGTGGTAAACATTGTTAATACCATTGTGATCAGAGAGAAGTAACTTTTGGATTACCACAAGGAACAGTATTAGGCCCCATACTTTTTCTAATTCATATGAATGAACTCTCAACGTTGAACTGCCATGGAACGATGATTTCATTTGCTGACAATACCGTGAAATTATCAGATAGAAACTCATGGAAGGAAGTAGGAACCAAACTGAATCAAGATATGGAAATAATAATAAAATGGTTCGATGAAAATCTTCCTTTTTCAAACTATAAAAATGGAATACTAAATACCGTAAAATCAGACTTACATCTACCTTTTAGGAATAATACATATCAAATCCAGACTACAACCAACACAAAATACCTAGGTATCATTATCGATAATAACTCAAAATGGGATATTTAAATTCAAAACTTGACCAAAAGAATAAGATCGTTATTGTATTTATTCAAACAAATGGCCCTCATACTAGATGAAAAAAATCTTAAAATCATGTTTTTCAGTTTGGTCCGATCACTCCTGAACTATGGCATAGTCACATATAAAACCCCTAGATATTCTAATATAAAACCCCTAGAAATAATACAAAGCAAAATAATCAGAATAATATTCAATCTCAACCAACAATTTTCATCGAACTTGCTTTTCCAAAATTCTAAACAACTATTCTATAAAATTGCTCAACTTTATTTGGTGAAAACTAACTTGATAAATATAACACATACTTATTCAACAAGATTTTGAGAGAATGCAAATGTAGTTCTTCCTAAATCTCAAAGGTCTGTTTGGCCAGTGATGTTTCATATATGTGGGACAGAAGCTATACAACCCCTTACCAATAAATATAAAAATGGAAATTCACAATAAAGGCTTCAAAAACCAACTAACATATTGGCTTCTAGCATCTACTATCAAAATACTTTCATAGAATAATCATGGATTGAATACTCGCATGTACGTAGGTATCATATGCATATACAAGTATGTCTGAATAGATGTGTACGTGCACGTGCGTCTTTTATATGAGAGTATACATGTACGTATCACTTTCCAGTGTTTTTTCAATATACTTAATATTAATCGTAGTTTACTTTATAATTGACTTCATATTATGTAAATCATATCGAGTAAGTTAACAATATTTCACTCATATAATTTTATAATGTACTTATATTAGATATCAAGGTATGTAATCTTTAATATTAATAATGAGTAACCTTAGGTTGTTTTAATCATAAAATTTCATAATTATCTTGTATAAGCTGTTTATATCTCAAAACGACCAAAGTTCTGACGTTTAGGAATACATGACACAATCCAGCACCATTTGAAATATCTGATATTTATTCACAATTCACAATTTATGTCTTATTTATATCCTTTACTGTACTGTGAATGGAATAAATGAATAAATATAATTTTTATTGTTATATATATATATATATATATATATAAAAACTGAGTTTAGGAAACACAAAAAACCAATTTTATGTTTTCCTTTGAGGTTGCAGTCAATAGAAAATGGCCATGTAAAGAAGACTCTTTGTTAATTTGTCGAGCTTTCGAAATACTTTATTTCATTATCAAGACATCTGAAAAAAACAAAATCACATTGTAACAATGCTCTTTTTTATGAACTATAAAAAACTTACTAACTCGAGGTTGCTAACAGGAAAATATCGGTGCACATCACAAATAAAATCTTTAAAAATCAGTTTGTAAAAAACATCTTCGACTACTTGAAAATCTCATGTTGAATATGCAAATTCATGTCGAATTTGATTGAAATACACACGTGGTGATCCCTGCAGTGGATTGTCGAGAAAGGACCGTGAACGCGGTCAGAATAATTGATATGATGTTAGAACCAATGAGGGAAGAGCACGTGTTTATCCCACTCTTCGACGAACATCTATGGCGGGCCATTCAAAAGTTGTACAGGGACACTTTCGCCTTTCGTGTCAAAATTCAGTAGATAGTTATATATCACGCTGAGATTTGCAATATCGGAACGTTCATTCATACAATTAGGTTGATTGTTAATATGTATCATTTCTAGAAAGTTTCGTTTATACAAGTTGTTTTCCTTAGCCAAAATACTAGGATTATTGAAATTGCTAAAATGGTTGAGTTTAATCGAATGCTCTGCAAGTGCACAGCTGTTTTTGTTTAAATTACAATCACTTTTATGAGACGTAATGCGGCCTGATGAATTTCTTTTGGTTTGTCCGATATAGACTTTCTCACAATTCAGACAAGGAATACTATATATGACATTAGAACATTCTAAAATTGTTAATGGAACTTTTGTTTTAGAAAATAAGGCCGAAATAGTTTTTAAGTTTTTTTTGGCAAACCGGAGACCTTCAGACTTGAAAATGTTTATGAGTTTTGGCGTTAGTTCTTCAATGTATGGAAAGTTTTTAATTGGGCTTGTTTGAAGGCAATGTTGGTGGCTATGTTGTTGACATTAGGGTTTCTATCTATTTGTGTTGATAAATTAACATTTTGTTGTTCAGAATTAAATAAAATATTGTTTATTAATTTTACTGGATATGAATTTTCCTTTAGGATTTTTCTCAATTCCCTTAGACACTCAAGTCGGTGGGACGGATGTGACAGCCTGGTAACTCTGTATTTTAAAGCGGTGATTAAGTTTATTTTCATGTTTGCAGGATGGTATGAATGGTAGCTTATGAACCTATTGCTACAGATTGGTTTTCTATACCATTTGGTGCGGAGAATATTATCATTCTCTCTGCAAACCCTCATGTCGAAGAAAGGAATACTATGTAATTCTTTCTTTTCAGCAGTGAACTGTAAGTTTATGTCGTAACCGTTAAAATAGAAAAGCGCTTCATCCACTCTGTCTGCTGGTACAGCAAGAATCAGATCGTCAACATACCGTTTCACGAATGGAATGTCAAAGGGGATTAAAGTCAGAACATCTTCGACATGAATTTGCATATTCAACATGAGATTTTCAAGTAGTCGAAGATGTTTTTTACAAACTGATTTTTAAAGATTTTATTTGTGATGTGAACCGATATTTTCCTGTTAGCAACCTCGAGTTAGTGAGTTTTTTATAGTTCATAAAAAAGAGCATTGTTACAATGTGATTTTGTTCTTTTCAGATGTCTTGATAATGAAATAAAGTATTTCGAAAGCTCGACAAATTAACAAAGAGTCTTCTGTACATGGCCATTTCCTATTGACTGCAACCTCAAAGGAAAACATAAAATTGGTTTTTTGTGTTTCCTAAACTCAGTTTTTTTCAACTAGTCCAGTCAAGAAACTACCCCCTTCTATATATATATATATATATATATATATATATATATATATATATATATATATATATATATATATATATATATATATATATGTGTGTGAACCAGAACTGATTTTGAGTCGGCGCCAAACAAACAAACGTGCAAATCAATCACGTAAAGCGTAAAATGATGGCAGAGGGATGCACGGCGGCGTTTTGATTATTTCTTCAAAGCAATTCACGATCTTCGTGCATTGTTTGTTTGGCGCCGACCCAAAATTACTTACATCAGTTCAGGAGTCCAGTTATCAAGAGTAAAAAGGTTCATTTTATTTTTCGCTTTCCAGATTTGTTTTTCGTCGGTTTAATTTTTTGTTGAATTTATTTTTTATTTTTTTGTGGCTAAAATTCACTAATTACCACCAACTTAATTATCTCAAGGTCTCCATCATGTTGTAGTGTCATCAGAACTACATATGTGTGCCAAGTTTCAACACAATCGGTTCACACTAGAAAATTCAATCATTCCCTATTTTTCTTCCCTTAGGGTGGATTTTTTTTTCGCAAAGGGGACCAATTTCGAGGTATACTTTATCCAATTGAGAAAGAAGAATCAAAATCGATCCACTATGAAAAATTATGCGTGGTCATACATGAAAAATATATATAATAAGCGTCGACTAGAGGACCTCCTTCTCTTTTCAACGTTTAAAAATCATATGACCAGATTTAAAAAAATTGTTTGTCTCCACCATGTGAAAGAGTATGAGATATCGAAATATTCAATGTATCAAAATTATATGAATTGACCATAGATTCGGATAAAACAAAACAAAATATGTCTGCAATTGTTGAAACGTGTATCAAGAAATACCATTAAAAGCTTGTCTGATAATATCGGAAAACGTCTTCTCAAGACTGATGATAGGATAGCAGTGTCAAATTACAGGCCTATGTCATTATTCCCAATACCCATATACAAATCTATCAATTCAGAATACTGCACTACCTCAAATATCAGACAATTTCCATAAAGTAATTTCGAACAACTACCAAAATATACAAGAACAATGGCAAGAATATTGGAAAAGTGCATATGGAGTTGCATACCGTTTATTTTGTTTACATTTTGATGTATATGTCAAGTGAACGGAAATATTGTTCCACAGAAAATCGATTTCAAGGAGTTGTAGAGTTGAATTAGGTTTTGCCCACCCCTTTGTCTGACTATCAGAACCACATGTAACAGTTTCCTTCAGTTAGTTTGTGTAGTAATGTTTCCAACCCAGCCCTGCCCTCGTAATTAAGCGACTAGCAGTGTGCTAATTAAATACAGAGGCACACACGTTTCTACCACACGCTCTCAACATGGCTGCCTCTACCACCCCTTTACCTCCTCGGCCCTTTACCACCGCCCGATTCTCTCTCATGCTGCCCGGACCTGAATTAATTTAACTGAACTTTCTATCCGTATTCATGTTCTACGATGCTGTTGTTTCGAATAGGGCAGATGAACTTCTCTCAAAGTGAAACATTAATTTTATTAAATTGTATTTTGTGTCTTTATTGAAATTGTTTTTTCGATTATGTTACCATCAATGCCTGTCAATTGAAATTATTCTCACTTATTCAAAGTACGCAAAATATATGAATTAATAAACAAATAAAACTGGCGAATTACCAAAGTTTTTTTGTAACGGGAGATGGAGATTAGAATTCCCTAAGTTAGTGGTAACTCATGATTCTCTTGTCCAAAAGAGCCGAGTTAAGAATGTGGTAATAAATTATATACAGACTGCATTCTTTCAAATAATGTGTTTTCCGCGAAAAAAAAAAGTTATATTCTTCGGTAAACATTTCAAGAGGCGAAAAACTGATGCATGATATTTTAGTTTTGGTGTCTCTCTGTTCTTTTTTTTATCTGCTCCCAATCATAAACCAAACAAATGTCTGGCGGATTTCTAACATCCGTGAATATTTCCATAATATAAAAAATCCCCTGCCCTTCACCCCTGACACAGTTGCCGCGGTTTGAGTTTGTGTTAAAATGGAATATTAAAAAAATGCGTGTTTGAAAAGCATGTAGCAGTTTATACTTCGAGAAAATTCAAGATTACTACTCATTTCATTCTTCATTACTTTACATACCAGATGATTCCTAATCGATTATATATATATATATATATATATATATATATGGGATCTAGAAAACCCTAAAAGTTACAAGGGACAATTTGGGGAATTTCTTACTAAATGATGCAACCTTCTGTCTTCATGGAACCTAATTAACTTTGATTTCTCAAATATATGGAAAATCATTTCAATTTTGTGTGTATTTTTCATGCTAAAATGATCGCTTATGATTCAACAACATTTTTCATGAAAAAATGCAAACATCACTATTTTTTATAATAAACGTAATAAGCGTTATTTGAATATACGGAACGAATGAAAATTTCAAATATATCTGAGTGAACCTCAGTTCCATCCCCAGGTTTGAATCATTAAAAAACTCAGAAAACCAAATTTCAGTTCTCTTGTTAAAAACAAATTCTCAAACGTTTGTTTTGTACACTCTTGATCACGAATTATACGATTTTACCTTGTTATGTATTTGATTAAGTTGTAGAAGAATAATGGAATTGGAATTGTATAGGTATGTATGTATTGTTTACAATTTTGATAAAGATTAATGGTAAATAGAATAGAATACTTTATTTACTATGTTATATACAGATGCATATTTATAACAGGTCAAGAGTCTAGACTGTAGTTAACAAACTGAAAGGAAATAGAATATAAGATAGTATATTTAAAAAAAACACAAGCAACACAAAAACCTGTCAACATTTTGAATTGAAATTGGAAATTCGGTGAGTCTATTCTAATCTACAAAAAAAGTTTTTGAAATGTTCTCAGAGTATTCACTGACAGAGTAGAAACAACTATTTGAAAAGTATCTTTGGAAGTATCTTTGGAAGATCTAATATTTTAAGATGATGAGGAAGATGATATTTCAGGGAAAATATATATTGTTCTTTGAGCATAACTATTGAAAATGTGCTCAGTCTGGCGTAAGAGAAACAATACACTCCACTTCAACCTGTGTTAACTCAGCATTCTCTTCATGTTGTCTGATTTGATGTGTAGCAATGGTTCATCTTCAAGATTTGTCGTTATTTAGTTTGAGATTGTGTGCTATAAACCATTTTTCTGCTTTTTTCAATTTCTCTGGATTGATCTAACAGTATATCGTAGCCCGAATTTGAGAAGATGATTTATGTGTATCAGCAAAAAGAACACATTTGTACGGTGACATAAAATTGGAAAGATCGTTTATTTAAACAATGAATGAAAGCGGTCCCAATATAGAGCCCGGAGGCACTCCATAGTTTATTTTTTGAGTCTGATGTATTATTTTTGTAACATACAGCCTGAAAACGATCTGTTATGTATGTCTCCAGGAGAAAAAGGGCAACCCTTCTAACGCCGTAGATGTGCAACTTTTGGAGTAGGATGTCATGATCGACACAGTCGAAAGCCTCTCACAGGTCGCACAGCGTGATCGCTGTATGGTTTTTCTGCTAAAGACCCCTCAACTATCCTGCTCACCACATTCATCACCGCCCCTGTAGTCGAACATCCAGTTCGAAAGCCAAACTGAGTGTCACTAAAATATTTTTGTCAGTAAATTATGTGTCCCCTTTTTTGTATACAGAAATTGATATTTGAAAATATCTGGAAATTGTCAGCTATTAAAAATGAGATTTATTAATTCGGTTAATGGTTCGATGATCGTTCCCTTCTCAATTGATTATGGTATCTGAGGATCGGCTGTATTCGACTATACACTTTCAACTAATTCCCTACAAAAGCATTCATCGTACTGAAAATTCAAAATTTTGGTTATGCTGAATGTTTTTACAGAAACTCCAGATATTATGAGACAAAACATTGCCATTGGAAAGCAATTTGGCGTTTCAACTTTGCAAGGCCTCAAATTTCCATTTTCCATGTCTCCAGTGAATGTTTGAAAAATCCCAAAAACGGAAAAAGATAGTGTATTTTTTCATCAATTTTAAACCGATTCATCCTTTCGGATCACCAACAGTTTCCAGAATCCCCATATATACAATAAATCAGAATCCCTCGGTATATCGAAAATGAACACCACCAAGGATCTATTTGATCGTTCAAAGTGGCAATCATGTGATGTGACAACTTTTATGTAGACATATACAGAGATCGTATCAACACATTAATATAAAATTCCGCAAAATCTCAATATACACTACTCCTAAGCCCTACTTCCCCATCCGCAGTTGACAAAATACCTACAATAAATTAAATAAAAGACAGTTTTTTTTAAAACCTAGGTAGTATTGAGCTGTAGTATGGAAAAAAGGCTATCAGGTTGGGAATAAATATGTGGTTTCTTCAAAATTGAATAGAACACAGAGGCTAATTTGAAAAAAACATTGTACTTCCATAAAAATAATGTCAAGAAAGTATATTTTCCAAAGAGGCGAAGTGTGTACTGAAGTTCAAAAAACTCATAAGGGATGTACTGTATGTAAAAAGGATATGGGGTCAGCTAATATTCCTAGTTGTCATGTAAACAAAAAATAGAACTTGGGGAAATACGGGATGTAAACTTGAACCACCGCTAATATTTACGATCAGTCCTTGATAAGTGAGATAAAAAATATGACCTACCCAAATTTCGTTGTTTTGTTACCGCTGGATTACTGGATGAAAATATGTTTGTTAACCTTGACCCTAATGGTGTAAATCTCCGGGCTGCTTGGTATTTTCGTGAATTTCTCAATTCAAGTGAGCCAGGGTTAAACTTTGGGTAAATTGAGAATATGCCGTTTGGTGGTAGTTACGTACTGTATACTGAACATTAATCCAAAGTCAAACCACGACCCGAATACTTTCGAGGGACGGGCGAATATCATTTTTCAGTACTATTTTCGGTCACCAAAAACAGTCAAAATTCGACCAACACACACACACACCCGATGTTTGTTGCACGTAAAACTGCCGTTGTTCAAAATTTCAACATTTGTGGCAGTCAAAACAATATACATCATTTCTACAGCTGTAGAGTGATTTTTATTTCAACGATGTGGTCAGTCTTACCTTGGACATAGCTCTTTATTTCTGACCAATATTGTGACATAATTAAGTTTGAATTTTTCTTGACACATTTTCCTGATTATGCAGAGACCAATAAGAATGAATTAGCGACCTATCTGCCCTTCTCCCATTGTTACCGCTTTGTATAGATTATTTATTGGATTGTTTCGACAATGCTGAATTGTTGGAAGAACTGTTCTTCACACTGTTTGAGAAATGCAATGGAAAAAATATCTCCTTATTCTTCCATTTTCCCAAACAAAGAATAAAATATGGGCGGAAAGTTCGAAATACTCACGGAACAGTTCGGTGTTTGGTAGTACGAACAAACTTCAGCGTATTGACGAGTTTGTGAATCAGTCCATTCGTGTGTAATTCATAATGAAGGAGGCCCAATAAATATGGAGAGGATTTTGGGCCTTCTCCATTTCCTTTATCATTATTTGTGTTTTGATTCTGATTATGGAATAATTACGGTTTTGAACATCATATTTGATTATAACTTCGAAATAATGTATTTTATTTATGATTCACAACCTGCCTAATGACCTTCAAATGGAGTTTGCGACACAAAGACTTGTCACGCGCCTCAATCGGCTGATTTGCAAGTTGCCTGAAAAATTCAAGAATATTCAAATTACTTCTCATGCATATCCCGTAATCTTTTCTGATTGGTTGCTAAGTAGAATATTTCATTGATTTGTCAGAAAACAGTCGAATCTGACAAAGGTATTGTCAGAGGCGCTCGCGAGAATTATGAAAATGTTTTCCTACCTGGCAACGCTGCGTGGCTGTCGAGTCAGTTGTTAACATGCCCGTGCGATATTGCCTACTTTTTGAGCGAATAGTAGAAAAATGTGTCTGTAACAATGCCTCACGGACGATTTCTAGATAACTGTGGTAGCCTAGAGCGAATGTCTATGAGGATTTCCAGACTCGTTTCTTACATTTCTCAAAGATTCACCTCAAAATTCGACATATTTGGATGTATATTGCATCCGGAAATGGCCAGTGTTTTCTTACGGCTCCGTGCAGCAGGTAAGATTAGAAAAGGCGAACAGTGGTTGCCACAATATAGTTGAATTTTCCAATTTATTTTTATTTTAAACCACTATACTCTGTTATAGAATGACATCATTCATTCGTCACATTCACGGGAGTACAACAAGTTATTTAACATTCAGTACCGTTTTCTTTCATAGCCGGTAGAATCTACCCATGTTAAGAAACGGGTCACATCCCAGAGTATTTGTAACAGGAGAATACAATTTTGCATTTTATATTTCACGATTAGGCACGTACTGAAAAATCACTTTCCAGTATTCGAATCCGAAAAAGTTAAAACTACTCCCTGATAACTTGAATGATTTTATTTATGAAAGAAAAATTGGCAATATACATAATTTTCATTTTATCTCCGTATTTGAAAACATATTTTTGATGTCTTAGTTACAACCCACATGCAGTGAAAACTATTTCTATTATGAAGCGGGTTATATTTCGATTATCAATAACATAATAATGAAATTTCGCATGAGAGTTACATTCCAGGAGTAGGTTTGTACTGAGAAAGGATTTTCAAAACTTGAATTTTACGGGTTCACAACTACGTCCTGAATAACTGAATAATTGGTATCTATAAAAATGTAAATGGAGAATTAAAACGGCGAAAGCGTCATTTTCATTTTTGCCTGAAAATACATTATTTTTTGTGTCTGAGTTTTCGTGAAAACTATCGGTAACTGAAGAATGAAATTTTGAGTGATTTTATTCTATTGAAATGTCAATTGAAAAACAGAAAAATAAGTCAACTATACAGGGTGGGTCAGAAGTACTTTGACAAACTTCAGGAGGTGATTCCTTACAATATTCTAATATGAATTGTCCAAATGAATATATGTCCGGAAATGCTTCGTTTCCAAGAAACAGGGTGTTGAAGTTTTATTTTTCAAATGTTTTTTTTTCAAATGTCTTTCGAAATACTAACTTTAATCAAACGAAAATTGGTATTGAGAGGTTTTTAGAGGTGTCAAATTCGAACCCGATGTTATTATTGCTCTCACTCGTAGGGGGCGCCACCTACACGTCTTTTTCTTTTTTGAAGATTCATAACTTTTTTTAGCGTATTTCTAGCACATTTTTCAGTAAAAAAAAATCAATTCGTCTATCATATCTTCGTAAAAAAACTACCCCTGTTACAAGTCGCTATGAGCAACCGTTTTCTAGATATTTGGACTTGAAAATTTCAAGTCGATCATTTGATAATCGATGCGTGTTGATGTTATTACCATAATTTTGCATTTTTCACAAGAATACTTGGGAAATGAATTTGACGTTTAAGTAAGTAGTTTTGGTTTTTTGTAGGGGGCGCCACCTATTCTATTCATTTTTACTCGTTTGAAATAGTCATTTTTGTATCAAGGGTGCAAAATCTATATTTGATTTAATGAAATTTGCAAGAAATATCAACATTCAATTTTAAGAAATTTTGAATATGTAGAATAAATTAAAATAAAGGAAACTAAATTGTATTCAAATGAATTGTTCAAAGTGTCCACTTTCAGCGAAGACAAAAGCATTCAGTCCTCTAGTCATTGAATCTCGTACCCACTCAAAAATTATTGGTGTGTTTCTTATTGTTTCACAGGCGTCTACTATTCGGTTTCTCAGATCTTCCTCGTTCGCTACTGGAATTTTATGAACTAGTTACTTCGAATGTCCCCAAAAATAAAAATCTAGCGGGTTTGGATCTGGGGACCTTGGTGCCCACGCCTGGTTAGGTTCTTCTACACCCCTACCAATACTTCGATTTGGATAGACAGTGTTGAGGAATTCCCTGGCTACAACGCTGAAATGGGCTGGAGCCCCATCATGCATAAACCACATGCGGATACGAATTTTTGATGGTATATTCTGAAGTAGTCCCAGCAATTCATTTTCTAAAAAGTCTCTGTAAGTTGCGCCATTCAGTCGGAACGGAAGAAAGAAAGGACCTATCAAGTAATTATCAATTAGTGCCGCCCATACATTTACAGAAAATTGATAGTGATAATGTCTTTCACTAACTGCATGCGGATTTTCCAGAGCCCAAAAATTGTTATCATGAAAGTTTGTGATAGCATTTCGAGAGAAGTTTGCCTCGTCCGTGAAGAGTACATATCTTAAAAATTGAGGATTTCCAGCCATTTTTTTCAAAAACCACTGACACATAGTAATGCGTTGGGAAAAGTCTCAGGGCAAAAGAGCTTGTACCATTTGAGTAGAATTGAGAGCTTCAGCAATTATTCTTGTACTTGTTTCAGGATTCTCCTCGAGAGCGTTCAAAACAGCTTCTTTCTATTCTGGGGTTCGGACTGCTCGTGGTCTTTCAATAATATTAGCTGCCCTCTTAAAGCTACCTGTTTCTGCCAAACGACGGTGGATAGAGGTACATGTTGGAGCTGAAGGCAGTACTCGGTTAGAAAATCGCTCCTGCTCCTGCTCCTGCTTCGCGCGCATTGCCATCCGCAAGGCCATAAACGAAATGCATATCGGCTAAATGAGCATTATTGTTTAAATAATCCATTTTTTCAAATGAATGTTTTAAAACCCACAGAAACTTCAACAAAACAACAGAACGTTTAACTGTCACATAAAATGCAATAACCAAAACTACTTACTCAAACGTCAAATGCAAAATAATGGTGATAACTTCAACACGCATCGATTATCAAATAATCGACTTGAAATTTTCAAGTCCAAATATCTAGAAAACGGTTGCTTTTAGCGACTTGTAACAATTGCAGCTTTTTTATGGAGATATGATAGAGGAATTGATTTTTCCACTGAAAAATGTGCTAGAAGTACGCTCAAAAAAGTTATGAAGAACTTTACGATGTTTTTTCTGTTGATCCATTGCGCACGACAAAAACCCTAGCTCGAAACCTCTTTAACGATATAAACGACGAAAGTTTCATCTGCACTGGCATAGCTCCGGTTACTCCCGCCACATAGTCCCGCACCGCCACTGGTTTGGGGCCTATCACTGAGGTATGAGACAGCTGGAAACGTTATGGGGGATCGTTTTGGGGGCCCAACCATATATCGAAAAGAATATGGCCGCCGTAGGTTGAGTAAGAAAAAATATTGGGGGCCTGGGGCCGCGTCTGGGGTTTTAAGTGGTCTCTAGGACTGCCACAATGGTCTGAGAGGTCTTATGGGGATTGTTTTGGGGCCCAACCAAATATATAACAACAAAATGGCTGCCGTAGGTGAGGAATTTCAAGATGTCCGTTATGAGGGGGCTCCACGACAGGGGGGGTGAATGACCGTCTCTGAGTGTTGTCACTGAGGTTGGAGATAGCTGAAGGCATCATGGGGGGGGGTTTATCGGTGATACCACGGAGGTGGAGATTTGGGAATTATGGGGGCTCCACCATTATAGAAAAAAGGGTTTGGTAGGAATTTAAGACCGGGGGTCCTGGGGTTATGGTCGTAGACTAGCACGGAGGGTCTGTGGCAGCTGGTGCCCAACCATATATGGAAAAAAGATGGTGACTATAGGTTAGGAACTTCAAGATGGCCGTCATGGAGGCCGACTCTCTTGGGGGTATTTATCGGTATCGAGAGTCTCTCACGGAGGTCTGAGATGTATGAGAACGTTAGGGGGGCCCAATCATCCATTGAAAAAAAATTGCGGTTGTTATGGGGACCGAGGAGCCCCCCCATCTATGGGATATTCAGCAGCCTCTGGAGGTTGCCACTAAGGTCTGAGACGGCTGGCGTACGTTATGAAGGCATTATGTGGGGGCCGTATTGGAGCTCGCAGTCATTTATAGAGAAGAAAAAAGTATGACGGTTTCAGGTTACGAATTTCAATATTTATCCGTTATGGGGACCGACCCGACAATAAAGTGGCTCAATATAACATTTTCATTTAGTTCTGGAGATATGTTCAAAGTTTCAAGTCTCTAGCTCATCGGGAAGTTATTCTGAAATTTATTGCTTCTTACTACTATTATTATCATTAAAACATAAAAACTAACAGACAGAAGGACGGGAAAGCCAATTCAGTTCATTCAGTTCTGGGCTATGTTCAATGTTTCAAGTATCTAGCTCATCGGGAAGTTAGTCAGAAATGTATTGCTTCTTACTTCTATTGGTTGGTTGGTTGGTTGAAAGCTGACGAACCAGAGACAGGGTTGGCACTTAGCTTCCCTTGACACTGCGACTAGCTGGGGTCTATTGTATCACTCTGTCGTCAGTGGTTCCCCATTCAAACAGGTTTGTGCCTTCAATTAGGTTTAGAAGCCTGTTGATAAGGTACTTCGGATTCATGCCTCTTTCCGGGCTGATCTCTCCAAAGGTTCTGTGTCGCCTACTACTCAGGGCGTCACAGTCGAAGATGATATGAGAGGCTGTTTCCTCCTCTTCATCACATAGCCTACACTCCACGGTTTACCTGCGTACTCCCATGGTCTTCAGATGTTTCCTTTGGCCGCAGTGTCCAGTCAACAGACCTATTATTATACGAGCCTTCGTTCTGTTCAGGTTCAGAAGGTCAGCCGTCAGGGTCCGGTTTGGATGCCCCACCATGACTTTGCTGTGAATTTGCCCGACAGTTTGATCCCAATATTGTTGGTGTCTTCTTTTCATCCACTCGTCGATCAGGGTCCTGCATCGGTTTTTGCTAATCCCATGTGCAGGTTCTGGCCCTGTGAATAGCGTTTCAGATGCTTGTCTAGCTAGCTGGTCCGCTTTGACGTTGCCTTCAATGCCTCTATGACCTGGCACCCACATCAAGATGACCTTGTTGTGTTTTGCCAGCTCGATGAGGTTCTGGAGGCAGTCCCAGACCAGTTTGGACTTCATCTGTATAGAGTTGAGTGCTTTGATAGCACTTTGACAGTCAGATAGAATGTAGATGTGTTTTTTCCTATAACTTCTTTCTAGATTCTTCTGAATGCATACCATGATAGCATGTGTTTCAGCTTGGAATATCGTGGAGCATTTGCCAAGTGGTATTATGTAATCCCTTCCTGGCCTTACCCCATGCATTCCTGCTCCCGTTCCTTCAACTGTCTTTGAACCGTCTGTATACCAGACTATGTCCGCAGTTGATTGTGATTATATACTCGGGACCCATCCAGATCCATCAATTCGTGTTATGAATGGTTTTTCGAATGAGTATAGGGGTTGCATGTAGTCTGAAATCATCTCGAGTTCTTCGATGTTGATTACATGAGTGATTCTGGTATGTCCAGTTGTTCGGATTCTCCAGTTTTTTGTTTGTTTCAGTCTGTATGCACTCATCCTGGCCTCTCCAATGACATGTGAGTCAAGGGGTTCGAGGTTTAGGATGATTTCCATTGCAGCTGTTGGAGTGCTATTCATTGCACCCGTGATACAGAGGCAGGCAAGCCTCTGGATTTTCCCAAGGTTGGTTTTTGCCTGTTTTTGATTTGTTTTTGGCCACCATAAGATTGAGCCATAAGTTATTCTTGGTCCTATTACCGCTGTGTGAAGCCAGTGCATGGCTTTCGGTTTAAGCCCCTAGGTTTTTCCAAAAGCTCTCCTGCACATCATGAAGGTTATCTTGCTTTTATTGGTTACATGTTGAAGATGCGGGTTCCAGGTTACTTCCTTGTCAAGAATCAGCACTAGATATTTCACCTGCTCTACTACTTGTAATGTTTCACCGAATAGTCTGGGAGGTTTCTTCTCCGGGTGAAGGGAATTAGTGTTGTTTTGTTCTGTTACACCATTCCTCTACATTAGCTCTGAGGTTGTTCGAGTATTCTTTCCCTTGATGAGGATGACCAAGTCATCTGCATACCCTTGGGAGTGATACCCTTGGTTATTCAGAGAAATTAGCAGTTCAACTACAACCGTGTCCCACAGAAGGGGGGAGAGTATGCCCCCCTGTGGGGTACCTCTGGACATTTCAACTTGCTCTGTTCCCTCGAACATGTTGACTTGGACCAGTCTATTGTGAAGCATTGAGTGTATCCACCTGCAGGTGGTTACGTCAATGCCTCTTCGAGTGGCCGCAGAGACCATACTTTCAAAGGAGGTGTTGTCGAAGGCTCCTTTGATGTCTAGAAAAGTGCATAGTGCAATTTCTTTGTTTGCTAGGGACTCTTCAAGCCTTGAAACAAGCTGATGAAGTGCTGTCTCGCACGATTTTTCTGTTACATAGGCATGTTGGTTTTGATCTAAAGGCCGTTCTACAAGAGCGGTTTCCCTTATGTCTCTATCTATCAGTTTTTCTAAGCCTTTCAGAAGAAATGACGATAGGCTTATTGGTCTGTATGCCTTTGCCTGGTCGTATGAAACCCGTCCAGGTTTTGGAATAAAGACCACGTTTACAGTTTTCCAGGTTTGAGGTAGCCATCCCAATGCTAGGCTCAGCCTGTACAGTCTGCACACTTCTGGTGCTAGATATTCAACTCCGCTCTGAAGTAGTATGGAAAATACTCCATCTGGGCCCGGAGACTTGCAAGGTTTGAAAGAGTTTATTGCCCATACTACTTTTTAATGAGTTACCATTCGTTTAGCCACTTCCCAGTCTGCCCTTTTTGCCCTCAAATGAAGGTTTGCAGGGATTTCATATCTGGGGTTTTGATTTGTGGTGACAGTGGATCCTGGGAAGTGTGTATGGAGCAAGAGTTCTATAGTTTCCTTCCCAGTGTTGGTGTAATTGCCGTTGGGTTTTTTGAGAGTCCCCAACGGATTGATGGGGTCTTCGGAAAGGATGCGGTGGAGTCTTGCTCTTTCTGAGGTTTGTTTTTTTTTGCACGATTGAATAGTTTGCGCGTTTTATTTCTAAGATATGTGAGTTCGGTGTTCCACCAGCTCACTTTACCTTCAGTGGTGCTGCGCTTCAAAGGGCAGTTGTTATGATATGAAGTTATTATGGCCTCCTGTAACACTATGGAGGTTTTCTCTTTTTCATGAATTGTATTTGAGTTAGGTTTGACATTTTTGAAATTTGTGAGATTTGCCCTGAGCTCCTGCCGGTACCCCGGCCAGATGGTTTTTCTGGTATTCCGACACATTACTGCAGGTTCATTGGCATAGCCGATCTCCACATGTATGTGTCGGTGATCTGAGTTTGAAGGTTCCTCAGATACTGCCCATTTGCCGACGTGCCAAACCACCAAAGAAGAGCCCAAAGTGATGTCAATAATTTCCCGTCTGTTGAGGGTTAAGAAGGTTGGCTCATTGCCTCTATTAAGTACTTCCAGGTTACTGGAGACAATAAATTCAAGCAATGACTCACCTCTTGTGTTCGTGTCGGTGCTCCCCCACACTGTGTTATGGGCGTTTGCATCGGCTCCGATGATAAGCTGGAGTTTGTGGTCCTCACAGTGTTTAACCAAGGCCCTCACTTGTTCTGATGGTGGAGGGCTTGTCAAGTCATAAGGCATGTAGACGGAGGCTAGTACTATGTTCCTCTCTACTCCATCCTTGATGTAGGTCGTCTTGATTGCTGTTATGTCCCTGTAACAGAATTATATCAGATTCAAGACTTTCAAATCATTCCTGGCAATAATGCAGGATCTGGCGTTTCCACAGTTTAGATTATAAATAAGCTTACCCTTGGATGTTCCGAGGCCTGATACTCGCCCTTTGACCAGCCATGGTTCTTGTATTTGGACCACGTTGGTGTTGCCCTGTGCAAATATTCTGCACAGGGTTGCAGTAGCAGCCTTACTATGCTGCAGGTTGGCTTGAACTGCCCGCAGCATCAGGAATGTTCCTGTTCCGGCTAACTAGCTTGAAGTTCATCTGCGTTAGCCCCAGGAATGCTTTCATTCCCCTGGCTTGCAGGTTTTTCAAGGAGGTCTCGTCGATTTGAAAGGCAAGAGTCAGACCCGAGGCCTTCTCTTGTCTCTTGATGACAAGCCATTCTTTAGTATATATCCCCATGTTCTGGGTTTTGATGAGCTGAAGAATATTTTTGGATTCCATTTTACCAAATGGCTTTGGAATCCATACCACTACCTTGAAGGTATTCAGGATGTCCTTGGCTAGCCCTACTTTTAGGACAGCCCCCTCCCAAGGTATCAGTCCGGGGATACTTTCGAGTAGCCAGGATTTGGCGGTATCATCCGAGCATGTCAGGACCAGCACGCCCTTGTAGACGTAGCTGTTCCTGAAGTACGGACCCTTACCCGGCTCACACTTGAAAATTTTCCCGGCAATTGCTTCCTGCAGGAGAATCCCTTGGTCATCTGATAACTGGTGATCTGAATAACTCTCCATAGCAACAGCCATCTTCAGATCTCTTGTGACCTCCCGATAGCTGCCCTGCTCAGTTGGGTTAACTTGGGCAGAGACAGCCACTGGTTGGTCAGATCTAGGTTTCTTCACCCTTGCGGTGTTCTCCGTGGAAGAGTGTTGACTTCTCTGTGAGCGGCCCCTCTTCTTGTTCGAAGTTTCTGGTTGCCTGCTGCTTCCAGCGATGCTGGGAGTTCGTTCAGGGAAGCCAGTTTTTGCTTCTGGGTGTGGATCGCGTCGGTTGCTTCGGCGTTTCCTGGGTTTAATTTCTTCCCCAGCTGCCTTGGCCTCCGCGATCCGCACCTATCTTTCAGCAGCTCCTGAGAGCTTTTTACGCGCCAGATGTAAACGATTTACATCTGACGCGACGTGCCTTAGGGCAGGTGTTTCTGGAGGTTTAGCGGAACTGCCACTGCCTCCAGAGAGTTTCCTGTTCTCTGTTTCCGGGAGTTTCTCAGTAGGTGTTCGACCATCTGCTGATCCCTCCTCGGTTGGGTTTGCGGTTTCTGGTGCCAAGTGCGATTCAACTGGAATCTCCTCGACTTCCATACCCGCTATCGGTGTTGGGTTTCCTTCAACTGGAAGTTCCCCAGGGTTGTTTTCCTTTATGGTTTCCATTTTGTTCCCAAGAGTGTAAGGGAAAGGGTCGTCCATACCTGCGGTGCCCCCTGCGCAGGTGTAAGGCATATTACTCTGGGAGGTCGCCATGTATCCCAGAGGCTTCGTTTGTGATACCTGACTGGCTCAGGTATCATCCATCCCTCGGCACGGGTCGCTTGACGCCTTGGATTAAGCCATGTTGTGGTGGCATTTGGTTTGAGATAGACTTAGAGACCCGCAGGCTTTGACCATTTCTGGTCATTCCCACTGGATTTTCCTTGTCAACCCCGTTATCCAGCGATACCACTTGGAGGTAGCCACCTAAGTTTCCGCAACCCCTCTTTATCTCTCGTAGGAGGTGAACATGTGTTGACGCAAACTACTTGCCCTTACTACTATTACTCATCATCAATATAGGCAAACGAACAGACAGACGTACAAGAATGTCAATTAATATTACATTTTCATTCCATTCTGGGCTACGTTCAAAGTTTCAAGTCTCTAGTTCATCGGAAAGTTATTCTGAAATGTATTGCTCTTCACTATTATTATTATTATAGATAAACGAGCAGACAGACAGACAATAAAGTGGCTCAATTATGTATTTTTTATTCAGTTATGAGCTACAAAACACGATATGAATAACTACCTATATACGCTTTCCTTCCATCAGCTGTATATATCAAATAATTTTGATATCGGATGCCGATGCTTTTTCGTTCAAGGTTGGGATCTCCTTATTATATGAATATCAGATATCGCTGAAAAACAAATAAACAATTGATGTTAACTTTGATTGATTGAATATTTTACACTCGCAAAATATGCATTATTGAGATTTTACAGCGTGAACCAAAAGAAATAATAAATTCCAAATGAAAAAATTGATATCGTTAGAGTATCAATGTTGTCATGCACACAAATATGAATTCATTGAAAATCGGGCTAATAATTTCCACTGTTCTAAGCGATAGATATATTGCATTTTATTCATTGGAGAACTAGTCAATATTTCCGTATGCTTATCGATAATTTGGAACCATTCTGACGAGCCAGCCAACCATACAGGTTTAAACTTGTTTGGTTTGGGCACACATGTTTGTGAGTGCATATGACGTCATCAAGAGTGATAACTATTGCATTATATTGCGCAATGTTGAATCAGTTCCAAGAATTCTGCTGAGTCATCAGTTTTTGAATGATACAGCAGATAATTGGTTTTCTTGACTGATCATAGGCGTCAGGTTCATTCATCATCTGTCCTCTGAACTGTAAACATCGTCCTGTTCAGTGCTCTCTTTCTCGCTCTCTGTGTCTGTGTGTTTGTGCATCTAAAAACGTAAGTTTATTCCATTATATTTTTGTATTTGATTTCCCAAATTTTGGTTCAAGTGAATACTTTTTTTCAAAACTTTTTTTGTATGCCAAAAGGGCACTGATTTGTTTTGTTTCAGACATTTCTTTATATATCGAGGGTGGGGATTTTTTCTATTTGTTTACCGGGGACTTTTTTTTCAATCTTTTTTCCAAATGAGTAGTATTTTTTTTCTTGACGTTTCAAAGGGGTTATTTTTTCATCAACTTGTTTTTTTCTTTAAAAATTATTAAACTGGCAGATTATGTTTTTTAAATATTTCTTAGACTGAGTTTTTTCAAAGTTTTTTCTAATGAAGTGCTCAAAGACAGAGCTTGGGATAGTATGGTTGGTTTTTTGTTTTTTTTTTTCAAACTCCACATGTGAAATTAGGGCGGGATACGGGTTTTTCGTAAATCGAGGTGATATTTTCAGCATTATCGTATGTACCGGGTGAACACTTTTTTAATTCCCATGCTAATTTTTTTTTTTAATCTTTTCGTGAACTGGATTAATTGTTTTTGCCAACTTTCTCATATATATATATATATATATATATATATATATATATATATATATATATATATATATATATATATATATATATATATATATATATATATATATATATATATATATATATATATATAATATATATATAAATATATATATATATCTATATAGACCAACTCAGCTTCCGTTTCATACTCGGCCCACCAAGCATCCACGTGTTTATACAAAGCAAACAGTTAATAGCCCACTCAGCCTCCGCCACTATCTCAGGCTAGTTAGCCTCCTCTGTATATGTTACATACGTTTTTTGGGAGTTTATGTAACTTGGCCTCGTTTTGAAGCTATTGTGTATTTACTGGGCCTCCTGACACTGTTGCCCATTTTTCAGTCAATATTCAATTCCACAGCATGATAACAAATCACACGGCCTGTTGAAAAGTTTATCCGGTAGTTGAAAGTTTGAATTTTGCTTCATACTCTGAAATGAAATTTATTTCAGTAGTATCGTATAACGAGAATATATAATCTACCTTCGATCATTCTGAAAATATTCAAGGAATAGTGGCTTGGAAGAATTCCTAAAAATTATACTAGACAATAAGTATTCCATGATGAAAGCAGTATAAACTATATTGGGTATATTTTGTGCTTATTAGTCTTCATTAATAGTAAAAATTCCCGATTCAAATTCTAACGTTCCACGATCTTCCACTACGGTTGACCACTCTTATTTTATTTTTTATCGAAATTTACCAAAAATCCAGTTGGTATTTATACATCAGTAAAATTCCAGGAGAGTTCTTGAAACTGACAGATCCAAAGCTCTATATTGGTCACTGTTTTCGCCGGTCTTTGGTCACTCTACTGGTAAAAGGAAGTGCAAACTTAAGTACTATCAAAAGACACAGGCGATGAAAATTTTAAATACTAAATTTAATTGGGGATTCGCTGGATAATTACTAAAATATTGCCAAAAGCCTTCTTCTGAAGGCGGCCACTACTATTCATTCCATCCCTCCTACAAGAATACTCAATGACAAAAAAAACATAGGAAGTGCAGAAGGAATATTTCTAGTTGTTCAGATTGTATAATAAATATTAATGTCAATGAAATTCAAAAAAACATTTGAATGTTATATTATATTTGTAAATAATAAAAATTGTAAAGAAAATTGTTGACTCAACACCAGCATCTGAAGTAATCAGCTTTCAATTCAACTGTTGACTTGAAATTACATTTCTAAAACTTACTTTGAAATTTATACTTTCAACACTTTCTCGCAATAACATCATAAAAACGCGCGCCGTCGATTGCAATTAGTTGGTAAATAGCCGCCACTAGTGAACAGTTGTATTTATGTGTTGCATTTCGAGAAAAAAGTGACATAACTGCTCTCGAGTGATTGTAGCGATCCACTGCGAATAGCGCCTCTCGAACAAAAATGTATTTTCGCTCTCAATACATACCTAATATTTGAACTCATAGTCAAACTGCAATGCTCATATCATACACTTCCTCATCAAATAGTGCGATCCATTGAAACCTCAGACTATACCATTGAAGGTTGATTCTGAGTATCAATAAATAAATTATTTAGATTTGGAGAGATTTCCATGACTTTAACTTCAAAACTAACGGTATTTTTATTTTCGCCCCTTTGGGGATGAAGTATCAAAAAACCATCATAGTGGTTACTCATGTCATCATAGTCTAGTAGAGAAGTGAGTTTCCTGCGAAAAATAGTTCCAAGCCTTCTGAATATATGAGCGATGACTCATTCGATTCGGGATGTCATCCTGACGAAAATGTGCTAGTTTTTTAACACAAAACAAAAAATAAAAACAGCCTTAGTTTTTTGGTAGTAACTCAAGAACTCTTGATGATAGATGAAATAAAAAAACAGATTCTTGAAGACGAGACTATTTACTATGAAATATTTTGTCACGGAAATCTATATCAATTATTTATAATTTTGATTAAACGTTGAAAATAGGGCTACGCGCGGGCGTTACGGCAGGAGTACAGCACCTCTTGAGAGAGCAATTCAAATACAATATTTTTTATACTATCAAATATAAATTTAAAAATTCAAAAAAATCCAAAGTATCAGATGAACACCTGAAAGAATATAATTTCGTTATTTTGTTTTCATTGAATTTTGATAATCGGAGGCTATTGTTAATTAAGTAGTTTTGTGGGAATCACCGTTTTTATAAAAACCTAATGATTGTTTAGGGAATGACTCCATATTTTTTTTTGCTTTCTGGTGCACATTTTACATGTGTACTCAATGATATCATGCAGAAATTGATAAAAAATTGATTATTTTGTTAATTATAAATTTCTAAAAATTACAAAATATGAGATATCGAATAAATATTGTATTTTTCTGATATTCCACATTATTATCAGTTTTATGTCTGACAAAGACATTTCACAACGTTTATTATATTCTTTTTAAAATTGTTAATTTTTTAATTTTCTCATTATTTAAATAATATATTTAGAATTTTTTTTCTTCCGAAATGTGGAATTGGTTATTCTCCACCTAATAAAGGAAAAAATATTTTTTTTTATTAATAATTCTTTATTTAGTTAACAATAAGTTATAAGCAAACTTTGATTGGGGTTGATTTTTTTTGAGTAGTACAAAAAATAACAAGAACAACCACATACAACAAACTGTGTGTGTTTCTCATATTTTGTTATCTTCAGAAATTTATAATTACCAAAATAAGTAACTTTTAAACAATTTTATAGCGTGATATAATCGAGTACACTGTAAAATGTGCTTCAGGAAGCAAGAAATCATGGAGTCATTCTGTGAACAATTATTCGGTTTTTAATGAAATCGGCGGTTCCAAAAAACTACTCAAATAACGATAGCCTTACATTATCAAAATTGAATGAAAAAAAAATTCCCAAAATTACATTTTTCCAATGATACATAATACAATAATTTTTGGAATTTTTAAATTTATATTTAATAATATAAAAAATATGTTATGTGAATTGCTCTATCGAGAGGTGCTGTAGTTCAGCGTAACGCCCACGCGAAGCCCTGTTTTAATTAATCGTTGAATTAAAATTATTAATAATTGGGATAGAGTTGCGAGAGGAACATTATCACAGGAAATCTATCTTTTTTTTTTAATTTTCCCGATAGTCGATAGTTTTGAGCTTTTTCCAAAAAACCAGAACCGTTTTTATTTCCGTTTTTTGTTAAAAAAATCGAAAAATACGACTTTTTTAGAATGTTATGCCGAATCGATTGAGTTTGATACACGGATTTTTCCTAAACAACATATGTTATAAAAGGAAAAAATATTATCCCATAGCGCATGGTTTGGAAAATATTTTTATTTGTGGAAATATTGGTTGAGGATTCAGTAATATATATTGATATTACTTATCATTTCATTATGAAAAAAAAACTTCTCGATACCTACTTTCAATTTCGAAAATGTGTTTTTAATGGTACCCCAGTTTATTTGGATCTATTTTCCTTAGTTTCCTTTCAAGAAGAATTGAATATATTATTCATTGAGCATAATGATTTCTATTCAATTTCATTATTTCCTATTCTTTCAAATCCTCAATAACACAGTGAATAATTTTCTTCGGTAATATAAATAAATAATTTTGAGTAGTTTTCAAGATCTGTGAAAGAATGTTCCTCTTCCATTCGATTTTCTGTACCATTTAGAACTCTCACTTATAAGGTTTTCTTCCTAAAATATATTATTGTATTGTTATATTATTATCAACTAACCTTTTTACCCCTTTAGGGGTTGAATTTCCAATAATCTAAAAATACGTGTTTCGTTATTTGAGAAGAAAAGGCCAAAAATAGCAGTTTCCATGACTCTAACTTCAAAACTAACGGTATTGTGATTTTCACCCCTTTAGGGATGGAGTATTGAAAAAAACTTGGTTATAAACTCATGTCATCATAGGAATACGCTATCAAAATTTCAGCTCTTTGTGTTGAGTTATTCGGTCTGGGCGTTGAAGTTAGTGAATCAGTCAGTCAGGACATGTAATTATATATGTATATATTATTTCAATTCATTAGTGTCTTCATGTATATGTTCTGTTGACTATTTTTTGTTGGTATATTTCTAAAACAATGGGCTACTGATTTTATAACATAACTTGTGTCACACACCCAAAAAATTCCATTCTTTTTTTTGTACATCTGAACAGTAGCATGTTCTGATTAAAATTGAATTCATTTGAGTCGTTTACCTGAAAATTTTTCATGATTCATCTGTAATCTTGAACCTTGGAATACCCCAGATTCCTACATTCAGTTAATTAATAATCCATTCTAAGCAACCTCATTCAGTAACTTTCGTGGTACACAATATAATAACCAAAACTGAATAATACAAATCAAATACAAGACACATTACGAGAATATAGATTTTCTGATATGTGGAAAACAATGCAAGCGTTTTTTCAGGTTCACAAAATACTCAACTCACACGAGAATATATTCAAGTAGGGATTCTATATGAAGATTGTTTTCATTCAATGAAAGAAAGAAATTATTTTTTTTTTGCTTGAGAAGATAGCGAAAGTTTGGTGTCCTTTTGTTGAATCTTGCATGAGAAATTTTTTGAGTGATTTGTGTATTACATTGTCAAAGTACCTTTTCTGAAATGGTGAAATATCGCAATATTTCAGTGGACTCCCGAATAAATCTTGACGAAATCGCAGTAATATAAATTGCGGAATCGATGAGAAAAAGTATTTACAGGCTCATTCTCAAATATTTGGGAGGCAATTGCAGCTTCCACAATTTATTTCGTTCGTGCGCGGAAAGAATACATGTTTCTTGATGACAATCTAAAATGAATGATATTTGTGTGCATTCCCTGTGTTGCCAAATTGGGGGAAGCCCAGTGACCTTCGAAAGTATACGTTTCAAACACTATAACATAAACAAAGTATATAAGCAGCGCACTTCAGCGGCGAGGGACTGCACTAAATTTTAAATGGCTATCAAAAATCGGGCAACTTGGACTCCTCCATACTTTTGTGGCAAAGTGTTTGTTACTATGTTACATATCGTATGCGACATTTTTTGAAGGGTGGTTACCGGGTGTCCGTATATCGGAGGCTCGGTGACATCGGGGTCTCAGTGAACCTCAAAATGAACAAGGTCGGAGGCCCACTTATACCGTATATATATATATATATATATATATATATATATATATATATATATATGGACACTTTGAAATTATTTTTCAGCCTTCTCGTTTATACTGGGTGGCATATCCAAACTTTTTAATTCACATGCTATTTTTTTCTTCAAACTTTTCGTATATCAAGGGTGTGGACTATAACTTTTTTTTGTATACAGAACCCCCCCCTTATAGATGGGGTGGAAAACTATGATTTTTTTAAGTTTTGAAGTATTGTTGATTTATTATCGATAAATATTGCAGATATGAACACCGTGGTGAGCTCTATCCACATAGAAAAGGCAGCTTTATCAACATTGACGCTGCACAAGTCTATGCGAGTTCCAGACTGGTGTCTATTCAATAATCGTGAAGCCATCCACGACGGCTAAGGTAGCAAGCAGTCTTCGAGTTCAACAAAGAATCGAGGTGAGATTCCATATATATAGTATTAGATTAATATCATTACTATTATCATCATCATTTTCGGTTGATAACATTTTCCATCCCTTTCACACAACATGACGACAGACAGACATTACATTCCATTTTATTGACTCAGAATAGAGTGGTGGTGGGGGCAGAGGCAATTTTTCTATAACTTAATGATCGTGGACTATCATAGTCATTTGTGTCTTGACCGTTGAGAGAGAAACATCTGTGTTCAGAGAGAAAACCAACTATAAAATATATTTTCCTCAGAGTCTCCTCAAGCAGTAGAGTGTGAGTATTTCTAGCGTTCCATTACCAATCATTCGATTTATATCATTCTTTTTATAACATTCCATATTTTTTTTCATTATTATTATTATTATTTTTGGTTGAGATAATTTTGCAGTTTTTCACACGACAAGGCTATAGACATCAATTCTTTCTTTGAATCATTGGCACGCAAGCCAGAACAACACCACAGAAAAACTCATATAAAAATTGTAAAATAACGAAGGTAAAAAATGCTTCTGGTATACATTACTGTAATCGATGAAAATTAAAAGATAAGCACGGAAGATTTGCTAGTCATACACTACGAGGGTTGTGCGCATGCTCAGAATAGAGTGGTGGTGGGGGAAGAGGTAATTTTTCAATAACTTAATGATCCGGGACAATCATAGTCATTTGTGACTTGACCGTTGAGAGAGAAACATATGTGTTTAGAGAGAGAACCAACTATAAAATATATTTCCCTCAGAGTCTCCTCAAACAGTGAAGTGTGAGTATTTCTAGCATTCCATTACCAATCATTCGATGTATATCATTCTTTTTTATAACATTCGAGTATTTTATTATTAGTATTATTATTATTTGGTGTAGAGGTTTTTTTTTCATTAATATCAAAGTGATGAGGGTAGGAAGTGGTGGGGGGTAATTTTTCTATAACTGAATGATCGCAGAAGAGCAGTCTCATTAGCATTCCAAACTTTGTAGGAGTAAGACGTGTCTCCCAGTTAGATTATTGAGGTTTCCAGACGGAAAAATATGTGGAGTAAATTAAATGTTGTCAATACAGAGTCCAAAAAAAAAATTCTTTTTCGAATGATTGAGAGTTCTTCGAAATTCATATTTTTTCGTTATACCCATAAGTTTTTTTTTACAGATATAAAATAGTGCGGTCCAGCCAATCTATACAATTTCATTAGTGGTCGAGCTGTCGCAATACACAGTTTGGGAGACGTCGAACTGAGCTGTTCAGAGCTGTCTACGAGTTCAACCTCGAGAATATTCAATTATCATAAAACCATCCACAACTAAGTCCATTTATCCATCATCATCAAAAACTAAGACCAACCGGTGCCAACTGGAACGGCTGTATTCGAATCCATTGAATCAAGGTGAGAGAGAGATTAAAAAATATATCTGTATTTTGTTTGTGAAAAAGCATTCATTTTTCTCGTTTTTTAAATAACCATGAATTCTGAACAAATTGCCGCTCTCAGCGATGAGATGATTATTAAATACAGGGAGGCTCAAAAACTTCTCGAACAAAAATCCAGCCCAATGGAACGCGAATCATGGCTAAAACATTTCAAACGTAGTATACGGCTATGTAATGAGGGCATCAAAATTTCATCCAACAGTTCCATTGGGTCACTGAGGAAATTGGTAATAAATTTGGGGCATTTGAAAACATGTCGTAATTTCCTCAAAAATTTAGGGGTGGAGGGTCAGGGGTTGGCTGTCAGGAAAAATCTAAAAAGCCGAGTCATTTGGGAAGATTTAAAGTCGACGTTCCGGGGACGAGTTCGTACAGGTGTAATAATAAATTTGGCTCACAAAGATACCATTAAATTTTTCAGAAACGCTTTCAGCCTTTTCAAACGTAGAATCAATAACATGTTGAAAAAATTCCCTATACTGAAGGTGAATACTTGTTTTTGCGCGAAATTCGTCAAAATTGGCTTGGATGAGGAAAAACTCGACTTGAAATATCTCAATACTAAAAACGAAGTGATTGACAGGGGAACAGATTTACAGGGGTGGTTTCAGGAATTTGTTGTAGATAAATTGGGTGATAAATTGGAGGAATTTTGTGGAAAAGAATGCGGGTGGGCATTACAAAAAATCATTAATTTGGAAGTTAATATCAATCAATCAGGTTTGGGAGGAGGTTCATCTTTTCTCGAACTTCCAACAGCTATAATGGAAAAACGTGCCTGTATTGACGTGCGAAATACCGACGACAACAATTGTTGTTCGTGTCAGCTTTGTATCCTGTTGGAAAACATGCACAGCGTACATCAAAATACTCTCATTGGTCGACCGTACTGAATAAGGAGGGGTTGGAATTTCCCATAACTCTCAGTCAAATATAAAAATTCGAAAAACTTAACGGTATTTCGGTGACTGTTTATATTTTGGAATTGGTTAAATCATCAGCGAATAACGACGACGGACAAACATTTTTCACAACTGTACCGACGAAACTTACAAAAAAAAAATTGGCTCGACATGTCAACCTACTCATGATTTAAAATAAATATTCGGTTAAATTAAATGATTACGAGGCACCGCCGGAAATCGATGAAGACGATGACGAACAGACAGACATTGAATTCCACTATTGCTGGATTAAAGATCTTTCCCGATTAGTCAATTACCAAATAAGTGGGAATGGTCATGAAAAATTCATTTGCGATAGATGTTTAAATTATTTTGGTAGTCTGGAGAAATTAGACAATCATACTGTTGATTGTGAAAAAGCTAATCACTACAAAATTTCCTTCCCAAAATATGACCATGTCAAGTTTAAGGACTTTGTACACAAAGGAATGACCCCATTTGTGATATATGCTGATTTTGAATCGATTTTGGAACCTTTTACTGATGATGAAACCAAGTCCAAAACGGCTAAATACCAAAAACACATTTCCTATAGCAGGCTTATATTTCAAATGCAATTATGATGACACTCTATCATATTACGATAGTCATCGAGGATTGGATTCGATGGAATGGTTTGCGGAACAATTGAAAGCCATAGCCCAATTCGTTGGGAAAAAATTTTTAAAAATCATCCCCATGTCTGTCAATTCCATTAGAACGGATTCCATATGCCACATTTGCGAGAAACCTTTTGAAAAAGGGCAGAAAATTGAAGCCGACCATAATAATTTCACAGGTGCATTTAAGGTTGGGCTCATAATGCCCCATGCAACCTCAACTACCAAAAATCCTCTGTGGTTCCTATTGTTTTCCATAATCTTAGCAGCTATGATAGCCATTTCATCATTCGAGATATCGCGAAAAGAGGCAGGGTGAGTCTTCTTCCAATAAACAAAGAGGAATATATATCTTTCACACGAACAGACAGACATTAAATTCCGTTTCATCGATTCTTTTCGATTCATGGGCGCAAGCCTGGATGAGTTGGTGCGCACACTCAGAGTGGAAAACTTGGAAAAACTCGATACGAGCGACTACCCATGCGAAAACTCGTACGGTATTCCGCAGGTAAACAAGAAAATTCCAGGTTTGATGAAAGATGAAGCGAACGGGCGCATCATGACAGATTCCGTCGGACTCCGTTCAAAATTATACACTTATAAAATTCAGAGTAAAAAATGTGTTGAAAAATCCAAAGGAGTCCGATACAATGTTGTGGAAAATGAAATTTCCTTCGAAGACTATGTTGAATGTCTTAGAGATCAGAGGGAAAAATCAACTAGTCAATGATGCATTCTTTCGTATGCCCATAATGTTTTTAGTATTGAACAAAACAAAATCGATCTGAGTCCATTCGACGATAAAAGAACACTCATTCCTGGATCGAACGATACCCTTGCTTGGGGCCATTATAGCATCATGAATGGATAGCCAACCTCCACCCCCATCTGCCAACCAACTTGTATTTAATAATTTTTTTTTTTCAATGTCAAATTTCCATTTATTTTTTCAGCGTGATAACCGAAAAATTAATCCTTTTTTTTCTTCATCACTCTCTCTCTCTCACATAACCATTGTGAATATATTCAGCCAATTTTGTATTATATTCATTATTATTATTTTTCATCCTTATATCATCATTATCATTTGTTTTTATTATAATCAATTCTTATCTTTTATCATTAATTCCAATTTAATCATAATCATTATAATTATATCCATATAAGTATATAATCTATTGTTCATACTAAAAAAATATGTATCAATAAAATGAGTGTATATTGACTTTCATTTTTATTTATTATACAGAAAAACTTTGAATGAAATTATGGCAGCAGCAGCAGCTCTGTATCATCACTCCATTCAATGTTTTTCTAAATTGGATAGAAGACCAGTCCAGACAAGTTCAGAAAA